>DWAN01004599.1:0-12010 GCA_018230445.1 Heliconius hewitsoni | reverse complement strand
TAGGGAGATTTTTACAAATTTCCGCTACCCAAAGATAATTAATTACTAAGAATTATCGTTTGGCAAGAGAGAATACTATTTTTAAAATTTTTCCAGGCGCGGGTTCGATTCCCGCTACGTTCAAATTTTTATACGTTTTTTAATTAAGTGTTTATCTTTCCTAAGTGTGGATTAACACTTTAAAAATGCTTAAAAAATATTAGGGTTTAAAAAATATTCAGGGTTAATAGTTTGTATGAAACTTCGTGACTACAAGTGCTAGGAAACTCAAATTTTGCATATGGATTTTTTTAGCATAGAGGCTACATAATGGGCGCGGCTTTAAGAGGAGTGTGTTCAAAAACTAGTGATATGATAAATAGGGTTTTTTTGAGCAAAGGAATTGAACCACGTTCCTTTCACTTCATAAATAAACAATTCTGAGGGATGACAGAAATTTATTTTGACACTGGTCGTCGTTTTAGCCTGAGTATAGATATAGTGTCGACTCTGCTATCATCTGCATACACAACATGATATGTTAGAAGATTCTAGCATACGCAATATATCTTCTTACATGTCATTGATATACAGAAGAAAGCGTAGGGATGCTAGCATTTTGGGCGTGAATTTAGAGTGAAAACCGTGTAAAGTGACGATCGCGTCTATAAATTCTCGGGAAGCCCATGTTTACTGTACAGAGAAAAGAGCGCCCGCGTTGGCGCCCCGGTCTCTTTGATTACTCCTTAGGGATAAAGCGTGAAGTTAGTTTAGTTTTTATTGTAAAGCACTTTAAGAATAAAAAACTTACATAAATTTATGAATAACTACTGACCCGATCTTAAATAGCAATGTCTGTCGTATTTTTTTGTAAAACCAAAATCCAATCAGAATTACGATAATATGATACCAAATTTTTAGAACTTTCACTTTAGAAATCATTATCATAGGAAGTGCGCTGCAAACATAAAATATTAGAATACAAAGTAAATCAGTGTATTGAATAAGTAATCGTGTCGGTGAAGCGGGCGAAGCCGCGGTCACATTGCTAGTATTTTGAAAATGTACCGGTCCAATATACTTATAAAATCCATAAGTTATGCTCATAAATTGATGGAAAGTGGAAGTTAGTGAAAGTGGAAAAGATAGCGACAAACTTGAAAATATATTTCTCTCTGCCTACCTTTTTTGTATCAATTTAGCTACCGGTGGAGGGCTCCAAACCGAGTGGTCTGTGATTTTGTCATTCTAATTTGAATATCGTAAATTATTTGTTACCGGTCGTGGCCAGAGGCAAGAGAAAAGCGTGTGACTGTAAACGCATCAGGTTGAGGATTTCCATACATTCCAACTCGAAGAAATGAAATATCTAATATTTTAATTTCTTCGCTTTGGTGTAGAGGCAAAGCGTGGCGTTGAGTTCCGCCAATCAACGCGCAATGCCTACAACTCGGTGGAAAGTGAGTTGCAGAGTTTCTTAACACTCTAGTTTCCTGAGGCTGACTATTTTTATTATTTTACATTTAATGTATTGATTTTCATTAGATCAAAACGAGGCGCGCGATAGAAACAAATGTTTAAATTGAAGAAAATAAGTTGTTGTTTTCACAGAATAATACATAAATTTTGTATATTGTTTTATAAATCAAGCCATTTATTGTGATTTAGTATTGAAATTTGGCTAGTTTTATGGATATTTCATGTTTTAGCAACTAAGCATCTGCAATTTGTTGGAAATTTTATTTATTTTATTAAATATACTATATTTTAAGAAAAAGTTTTTTTAGACCAGTCATGGCGCAGGGGTACAAGGGTGCGTCTGTAAACGATTTAAATTCAACTGTAAACATTTCATTTCGGGTTTTGGGTTCGATTCCTACACTCTGGTAACGAGGCAAAGCGTGGCGTTGAGTTCCACCAGTCGACACGCAAAGCCTCTAAGAATTCAGCGGAAAGTGGGGAACGGAAGTATCTTAATAGGAATGGAGTGTCTTAACACTAGATTTTTAGATTGCTTTTTCCTAGGGAGAAATGGATAAGTTTAAATTTAATTGAATTTTAGTTAAAATTTAATGGCTTCGACGCTAGGCTAGTTTTGCCTTGGTTCCAGAGCGAAGAAAAAACGGAAATATTAATAAATAATAATTCATTACCCTGAGTGGGGATCGAACCCACCATCATCGCGTTACAGTCACCCCCTTTTGTTCCTGGCCCACTGGCCAAAAAATCAAAAGATATTTCTTAGTAAACAAGTTGTTAATATTTCCGTCCTAAGTATCTACAAAACTTTCCACTTTAACTTTCATGGCCGCTTAATCAAAAACAGTTGAGGTGCCGGGAGCGATTCTAAAAATCCTCATGCTATTAATCACGCGTCTTCGTTTTAACATTAAGTTAGACATCCATTGTGTAATATGCTATAATTAAATTTATAGCGTAGCACTTGTTATTTGTTTTTTGAAATGAGAATTAAATTTTATTTATAAATAAAGTAGCCATTTGTTTTGTGTTTTTTGATTTCCTCTACACAGTCTCCATGTTTTGAAATTAGCGTCGACAATCATAATTTTTTTAGTATCTTAAGCCCAAAATAAATTGAAGTAAATCTATAATTATAATAAAATTGTAACTTATTGGTATCTGTTCATGGAAGACATATAAGAAATAATATGAATAGGGCATTTAATATTGTAATAGAATCCAAAAAAAATTAATTGTATGATGATAAAATCACCGAGATTTTATGATTTAAGATTCTAAAATGTAATTTGACTGATATAAAACCAATCATATTAAGATAATTTTGTTTTATTTTTTTATATTTTATACATAAAAAATAGAATTAAAGGGTCAGTCCGTGATTTTAAAATAATCGTGTCTTTCAAGTGCATATACGTACTTATTTACACGATACCAAAACAGAATTTGAAAATTTTTGTATGTTTGTCTATCTTTCTGACTAATATTTAAAATAATGGTTGTGGAGCTATATATAGGTAAAAATAGATGTAAAATGACTAAACACGTTTTTTAAAATACCAATAAATTACCAAAAGACTTTAAAATGAACACTATTTATTTAATGAATTACAGTACAGATAACCATACAAAAAAAAATTTTTTTCCTCAAATACACTTAAATAAATATTCGTGTTGTCCATTCAACATATTATTTACGCTTTTGTGTGTGACCGACTTAAAATGAAATTTCCTATACTTCAAACGTTATCGGTTTTATGCCCCATTGGGTTTTCACGATTGTTCCTAACTACCTTTCGGTGACCAATAACTAAGGAATGAAACGATTCTTGATAACGTAAAGAGGTATGAGGGTTGTCTTTAGGCACTGTTCGTAATAAGTTCTTGTAAGGCTACTTAATAGATATATAGACAATATATTTATAGCGTTGTACTTCTCTTATTGAAGTAAATAAAAAGAAATAGAAAGAAAGTGTTAAAAAAATAATTTACCAGCTTCACGCTGTATCGTTACCCAAAGGCACTCCGTTACCCAATTCTGGCGAATTCTGGAGGCATTGTGTGTTGAGTGGTAGAACTCAACGCCGCGCTTTTCTCTGGACACCAGAGCGAAGAAATGGAAATATAAATTTAAGTAAATATTTCTCCTCCTCGAGTGGTGATCGAACCCACAACCAGTCGGGCTTACAGTCACACTTTGTGCCACTGACTGGCCTCTTACCAGGTTATTATTAATTAATTTACTATTTATAACTAAAAGTTTATCTGCAGTTTCACCCGCTTAAAATATACAATTATTTATTTAATATTTTTTTATGTGTATTTTCTTCTATTACAAATTGGAATTAAAATATTTTGGAATCGGAATTATTTTTACTTGCGGAAAATTCTCCGCGTAAATCTCGATCCCGAAAGAATTACAGGATAAAAATATTTCTATATATTGCCCCACAACCCCATGATCTTTCAGTGTAATTCCCATAAAAATCGGTTAAACTGATCTGGACGTTAACCCAGCCCGGGTTAATGTCTAGAAAAGACGTAACTTCTAGAAACAGAAAGACAAACAGAAATTGTAAACACTATCATAAATAATGTACATAAAAAAAAATAAGTATGAACAAAAAGGTGCCTCGAATAGTTTCATCGAAAAACTGATTTTGGGTGACCTTTATACAATACTATAAACTCAAATGAAATTACTGAAATGGACTTAACCCAGCAAAAAGCAAATCTGATTCCACCAGCGTAATTACTTTCAAATGTAAATAGTGCGTGAAAAGCTAATTAGGTCTTGGTTCAATAAATAACTGACTAGGGGGTATTTTACTGGAAAAATAATATGGCACTTCTATTGTAATCGTTAAGGCCGACGTGGCGCAAAAATTCAAGCGTGGGACTCTATCGTGAAGATTATGTGTTCGATTTCCACTCGTGGAACTCGTATGAATTATTATCTATTAATCCTCCCATTTCTACGCTCTGTTACCATAAGAAAAGCGTGGCGTTGAGTTCCGTTATTCAACACGCAATGCTTCGAAAATTGAAAATTTCGTGGAAAATGAGGAACAGAGTAGCTTGCTCTGTTACATGTTTGAGCACAAGCTTGAAGAAAAAAAACGTAGAGTTAAATACTAAGCAGGAATTCACAACTTTTATTACCCCTCTAAAAAAACAAAATGCGGCGTTAAGTTACCCTAGTCACTAGGTTTCCTTTGCCAAATCATAATGTCTCATATTCACTTTGGAATGGAGAACGGAAACGCCTCTTGAAACTTGATACTGTCTGCTAAATTCAGAATAGAGCATTCACTTAAAAAAAACTCTTTTTACTACTAAAAACTAAATAAAAATTTACTCGTCATACATACGAGTATGTGTCGAATTTGTATAATTATTATAACAATGGAAAATTAATTTGGTTGAAAGCACTAATCTCATGAGAAAAAAGAAAAAAAATGATTTCGATTGCCCATAAATCGAAGTACGCTATAAGCTAGACTAATCACGTTATTTTTTTCTGTGAATCCCACTGTCACTGCTGTCAGAGCTAAATCAAGCATTTATTTTTGTTATATGGAACTATAAGAGCGAAGTAAAAGGAAGTTTTTATATAGAAAAGAAATGATAAAGTAATCCTAATAACGTACGTTACTCAAAGTATTTATTACACAAATAGTACTTGTAGCTGAATAATTTGTAATACTTAATCAGCTTCACGCTGTATCCCGCACGCAAGGTTAGCAGAGGGAACCTAGTGTAAAGACACTCCATTCCCCATTTTTCGCCGGATTCCGGAGGCACTGCGTGTTGCGGAACTCAACGCCACGCTTTGCATTGACACTAGAGCGAAGAAATGAAAATATAACTTTTAAATAAATATTTCAGTAATATTTGAAACTTATACTTTACTTATATAAATCGTTACGGTTAAGATGTTTAAGTGAAAATATGAAAAAAAAATGTGAGTTCAAATACTATATTTGAAGTTGTTATACAAAATGTCAACATGCGTATAATATAAAAGATATCATTATAGAGTGACACCTTTAGATGTCTCATTAAATGAAAAAAAATTGTCAGCTAAAAAGGAATTTCGCTTACATTTATTCTTGTCCTCACAAAAAAAACCAATTTCCAGCAATCGTTTGACCTACGTCTTGTCATAAAATGGAGTCAGGATTTTTGTATGAAATCTCATATAAATATTTTAGAAGTGAATAAATAAATAATTCTGACTGAAATTGTAAATATTGTTTATAAATAAAAAAATATTGTCTGTTTTTTTTATTTATTTCGTCAGCTTCACTCTGTATCCTGCACACAGCAGAGTAAGCAGAGGAAGCCTAGTGTTAAGACACACCGTTCCCCACATTCCGCCGAATTTTGGAGGCATTGTGTGTTGAGTGGCGGAATTCAACGCCGCTTTTTGCCTCGACACCTAAGTGAAGAAATGAAAATATAAATTTAAATAAATATTTTATTTCCTCGTGTGGGGATCGAACCCACGACCACACTCGTCGCGTTACAGTCACACTCTTGTTCCCGTGGGCCACGACGGCCTCAATTAAAAAAATGTAAAATTGTCTGAATTCTATTTAAAATAATTAAATAATAATTTTATACCACATAAGGTAGGCTCATCATTTTCTGCTCAATTTCGAGACATCGCGTATCAAGTGACTTCGATGTCCTGCTTGATCTAGCCGAAGAAATGAATATATTCAATATTTAATTCTTTCGAATGAGAATCGAACCCACAATCTATGGCGATTACAGTCCTACGCATATGTCTCTGCGCCACAACTTGCCTCAAGTTCTATGTAATAAAGCGTTAAAATATTATAAAAAGTACTTTTAATGAACACTTTCTTTTGTGTTAAACTTAAAACAAGCTTTTTAAACAAAGTTCAATTTCAAACTCAAGTTCTTAACTTGGATTTTAGCCAAATCAACTTTCGAAGTTTCCTATGTGCAGTGACCTGCAGTGACGTAAGGAGGTTTGTCTATTATTGGAAACTACTTAAATAACATTGTTTTAGAGTTAAGAAGCTGTGAAGATTTTGAAAGGTTTTTAATTATAGATATTCTTGTATTTTCCTGCATTTTAGGCAGAACTAGTGCCACAGTAAAAAATATAATATATAATTGTTTTTATATTAAATTTCACGCTAGCAAAGTAGGCAGGAGGTAGGGAACGCAGTGTCGAGACGAAGCTAGGAAAAAAAATCAGCAGCGGACATTATAGAGTTTATTGATATATCGTTCAGTTTTTTTCAGATATGAACATATGATGTTTTTTTTTTGGAAAAGTCTCGAATTCAGGCATGTTTTTTCCCTGGGATTTCTTTGGTTTTTACCTAATGCAGCCTGATTGGGTAAAAAATAAAATATTTAAATACATTTTTGTTTTTCAGCTTTACGCTGTATTCCGCATATAGCAGGGCAGGTGGAGGGAACCTATTGTTAAAACACTCCGTTCCTTTATTTTTCGTCACTACGTGTTAAGTGTCGGATATTAACGCCGTACATTTATAGTTTTGCTGCCAGAGCGAAAATATGAAAATATTAAATAAAAAATATTTTATTTCAATCTAAAAAGTTAAATATTCTATAATTTAGGGAGAAACGCAAAAATCCTCATTCACTTAATAAGATTCTGAACTCAAATCAAAAAAATGGAATCGTTATGAAGATCGATAACTTTCCTTTGTTTACACGAAATCTTATTATTCCGATTCTCGATATACTGTTGATTGTAGAAGCCTATCAGCGATGCTACCAATCAATCACGTCCGACCCATATACATTACAGCTATCGCCATATTATTACGGGTATATATTTCTAAGAAAATAACAATAAATATTTATAGATATTGTGAGAATTATGACTTATATAATATTATACCATCGTGGCGTAATTGTAAACCAGGTGGTGGTCGTGGATTCAATCTTCAGTAGGAGATTAGTTATTATCATTTCCCCACTCTCATGAGACAAAGTGGAGTGTGGAGATCTGCTAGTAATGCCGATGTCAATAGCCTTTGTTAACCACTATTGTCTTATTTGCCTAAATTTGAAAATGAAAATAAATAACTTCTTAGTGGTACTTATTCTCTATACTTAATCTTTAAAAGGAAAACGTGCGAGATCAAATAAATTCTTTTTCCCACAGAGTACAGACAAGAGAAGTAAGTTTAAACAATTTACAATGTGAGAAAATATGGAAATAAATATAAAGTATAGTGATTGATAACCATTGTCTATACTATGATTGTGCTATCTGTCACATCAGGGACTGGACAACAGGGTACAGGTGTTATGACACTACGTTTCCCAGTTTTAGCTGAATTTTTCAAGGCTTTGCATGTTAAGAGACGGAATTGAACGCCGGGTATTTGTCTTGGTGCCGGAATAAATGAAAATATGAATAAATAACAATTTCCTCCTTCAATCATAACTCCGAATGGGAATCGAACCCACAATCATCGCGTTACAGTCAAACCCTTGTCGCCCAGCGCCACGACAGCCTCATTTTTTAATTAGCAATGCATAAAATACAAGAAATAAGTGCGATATAGCACACAGCTTGTGTGTATTTTTACAAAATTTACAGGAAAAATCTAATAATAAAGTTAACCCTTCAAATTATTCCACTTTGGCAAAATTTGGATCAAATTCGTATTTTCAATTTTAATCCCTATTACCGTGATATAAGAATTATATTTGCGTACTGTTACTATTTCTGAGTAAGTTACGAAGTTCGAAGTAAAACCTCACCCAGTTTATTACTTAATGAAAAATTGCTTTCTGCCCTAACGATACCTTCCAATTCAATAACATAGTCTTGTTAAAGCGGTTATTTATGTGTGGGTGTAGTTGAGAATTTGTGTACGATATTTTTATTTATTTAATAGAGAAAACATAGTGTTCAAACACTCCGTTCTTCCCTTTTAATATTTTATTTAAAATAAGGATTGAAATCACTATTTTCTAGTTTCCCGTTTTACTCTTTGAGTATCGAATCCTAAAAAGTTGCCGAGCTGTTCAGTTGGTTTGATTGAATACACTAATCTATGAATCTATATTTCAAATTGAAAAATTATTTTCCAATTTGAAATATAGATTTAGACATTCTAATCGTTGACAATGTTAAAATCGGAGACATAATTTTGAGATTCGAATCGTTTATTGCATCACATTCATTGTTTCGATATAACTCAGTGTGCCTATGGTCAGGGCTCACTCGGGCATTTACAAATGAGTTCGTTTTCAAGTACAAGTTCGAAAATTGATTTATATTCACTACTACTATCATTAATAGAAATAATTATAAGGTTGATTTTGTATATTATTTAGGTTTTCGAATGATATTAATATGTTCGTACATATTAATACAAAGTACATAACGACAAAAACACGAATTTATTAGGTTTACACTCTAAAACTATTGATGATAAGGTATGTCATACACAAATGATTTATTTTTATTTTACCGTGAAAGCGAAGCCGTAGGTAAAAACTAGTACATCGTATGTTAAAAATATTATTGTAATTAATTTAATATAAATAAAAAATACATAAAAGAACTTTTTAGATTTTTTACATAACTATTATCAAAACCCGATCAGCTATGACCAGAGACCAGATATAGTAAAATCTCAAATTAAAATTGAAATGTAAAAAACAAGGTAGGTAGGTACTTATTAAGTTGCGTATAATAGACGTAATATGCCTTTTATTTAATATCTTAATTATATACTAAATTCTACGTTACATTTAAGTAGCATAAATCAGAAACATGAAAAAGATTAAACGTTCCAAACCTCTAAGATAATTTATCTCTTTATAATATTATTTTTAGATAAGAATTAAATCTGAATAAAAGAAAAAAACAATAAGATTTTTTTGTCTTCATGTTGCATTCTGCAGCAGGATAGGTGGAGGCAACATGGGAACTTAGTATTATGTTATCCGTTCCCATCGAGACACTTTCGTATCTTATTGTACGCCGAATTTACAGGCAATAACCCCAGTTATTGCGTGTAGAGTGGCGGAACTCAATACCGCGCTTGGCCTCGTCACAAAAGCGAGTAAATGGCATTATTAAATAATTTATATGGTCGAGCGATATTCGAACCCACAGTTTACAGTAAGATTCCTTGTCACAGCGTCACATTCATAAAGAAAATATGATTATTCCACAATATGAGAACTGAACTGTGTCTTTTACTTAAAAAGTATTTGAACGCTTTAATATAACCGTATCTGTATCAAACTAAACAGTTTTACGAAGAAGGCTAATTAATTTAGCTAATTAAGAATGTCACAACTATAAAAAAATAATCTTAGCCAGGGCCAGATTTGGAAAAGTGGAGAAGACCCTTAATTATTTAGTATTGGTAGTTGTTTTAAAGATCAGTAAATATGTATTACTAATGTGTTAAAGATAATGTTTATTTTCATTGTGGAGACATCTCCTTAAGATAACTCTGCCTGTCTTTCTTTAGATCCGGCTCTGATCTTTGGTCTTAATGAATGTGGATCCTTTCATACCGTATTTTCAATTCCTCGCTCTGATATCGTGACTAAACCCAGTGCTGAGTTCTGCCACTCAGAGTATCTTGACACTAGACTCCTGCCAAATCTGCTGTATGTGGGAAGCTATTATAAGTTACATTTTTTATTCAGTCGTTTCTATCACTTTATTTATCTATTTATTTTTTAGCTTTTTGCTGAGATTTTTCTGAAATTCAGGCTTAGCTTAGCTTAGGCAGTGCCCTTTCATCTAAATCTCACTTGAAGTGGTAGCTTTAATACCAAATTATGCCCACGATTTATGGCTCTTTATATTTTTTAAGATTTCCACAAATTTTCACAGGTGTTTCAGATTGCTAGCCGCCAAGTTTCATAATTCTAGGTCATCCTGAAGTACCAAAAATGGCGTTTATTTTAAGTAAATGTAGAAATACATTTTTTTAAGAGAGAATATGGTTTGAATTTCAAAGCACTCGATATCTCAAAGTCAAGAGCCTTTATCTCATTCCTGAGATAAAGGCTCTTGACAGACAGGCAGACAGACAGACGTATGGATGGACGGACGGACAGCAAAGTTATCTCATAAGGGTTCTTTTTTTCCTTAAAAAGTACGGAACCCTAAAAACAAGGTTTTAATTTTATTTTCTTTCAGGAATAATGAGTAAAATGCGTGATACAGCGTGAACTTAAAAAAGTAAGAATTTTTTTTGGATGTAATTTACCCGTAATTTTTACATTATTTGTATAGAGGTTAGTTATAAATGATGGCTATTCATCCCAGCGAGGGTCAGACGCTGCTCTATATTTAACCCATTGTCCGATGTAATGGGACACTCTTGAAAGGCAAGAGGTTATTTTCTTACTTTGCTACTTTGTTGACAACGTGTATCTAATGATGGTATAAAATATAATAATATTTTTAATTTTTAGGCCAATCGTGACCCAAGTGTGCGACTGTACACGCAAAAGATTCGATTACCACTTGAGGAAATTTTATATTTTCATCTTCTTGAACTGGTAACAAAGCGAAGTGCGGCGTTGACTCACCATGCAATGCCTCCAGAAATTGTTTGAAAGGTATACAGCGAGTAGTTAAATATTTTTTTTCATTTTCACGCTTTATAACGTACAAAGCGGGGTAGCAGATAGATAACGAACGTGGTATAATGATACTCCGCTTTCCGCCTGAATTCGAAGCATTTTTAAGTGGCTTATCGGAGTGGGGAAAGCAAAAAATATAATTCTCCCTTCCATCATTGCATGTATGGTTGTACAGTCCCGCCTTGTTTGTTTTAATTTAATTTATGTTTTTTAAATCCGATAAAAATAACTATCGTGTTAACTATTTCTTTTAACCCTGGGAACGAATCATTTGTTAAAATTGTTTCCTCATGAAACTTGGCAACAAAACATTGGTAAAAAATATTGTGATGTCAACGAGTTAGTGTGATGATGGAGCCAGGATCTGACCTGGATGTCAGAACTCTTCAGAGATTACTATTCGAGCTATGGCAAGCCTTTTGAAATTAGCCTAATACAATTTATAGCTCCGAGCACATTCCCTAGCAATTATATTTTTATTGGTTTAAAAAAGCGTTATTTTTTTTTAGTTTTTTTAAACTACATTATATCATTGTTTAATATGTCAATATTCTGTTAATATTAAATTTAAAGTAGCTAAGTGGCACTCAAGTAAGCTTTATAACATTTTCTTTGTCAGAAATAAAAAAAAGACAGTATTATGTTCTAAGTACGCAATTACTTAAGGAAAGCTTATTTTCTTTAATCTTTTGGTTTTTTATTTTACTAGCTTTCAAGCTTCTTACTTTTAATTTATAAATAAGATAGATCTCTAAGCACTATGTTATTAATTATATTAATTAAGTTTTGTGAAGTTGCATTTTTTTTGAGCTTTAGAACCGATAGAGACCCTAGTAACGTTCTGACACTATGTTTCATTCAGCTTCACGCTGTATCCCGCACACAGCAGGGTAGACAAAGGGAACCTAGTGTT
>DWAN01004598.1:0-12010 GCA_018230445.1 Heliconius hewitsoni | reverse complement strand
TAAAAAATTAAATTCAGACTATTAAAAATATTTTATTGAACACGTGTTTTGTGGTATTTTTTAATTCACCCCTAAGGGTAAGGGCAAATAAGCGGGCGAAGCCGCGTGCGCCCACTAGTGTAACATAAAAAAACATGGAGCAAAATTCTCTAGTATTTACTTTTAAAATATGCAGATTTGTACAGCGTTGGGGCAGCGTCTGACTGTAAACTCGAGGGCCGTGGGTTCGATTCTCACTTGGGTAATTAATTGTTATCAATAATTCCAATGATAATCGATGCTAATAGATTCTGAGGTGACCGCGTTCAATAAAACAACTCCTGTAGACTCTAGAGAGTGCAGCGGGAAAAACACTTTTTTTTACAATATTGAATCCGATCAATATTGTAAAAAAAATTTAAAAATTTAACAAGTTTTCGCATAATCTATATTCCTTCAGGTACCTAGGTATATAAATTTCACAACGGTATTGTGTCTAAATACCTAAATAAAAAAAATATTGTGGTTTAGCTTTTTAAATATGTTGTCTAAGCTTGCGAGTTTATTAATATATTTGTTATTTTTATTGGTCTAATGATAGCTCTAATGTAATATCTTTGATTAGTAGAAATTTATCGCAATCTTCCAACGTTAACGGGTTGTTGTAACAAGAATATAAGAATTTCGATATATGTTCCATGGGAACCTATGGTTTACTGGTCAGAGCGCTTGGTCGGTAACCAAGAGGCGCTGGATCAAATGCCACTACGTTTTCTAATTTTTTTGATTGAGTCATTGATTGTATGCATGTACACAATTCTTACTAAGTTAGCTATAAGTGCATTTCTTAGTTAAGTCTCCAGACGCAAGTGGAGAACGGAAGTATCTTAACACTAGGTTCCCAGGTTCCCTCTCCCTAACCTGAGTTTCCCGGACTCAAAAAAGAAAAGATTATAATTTTGCTTAATTTTCTAGTCTTCAAAATTATAGTACTACCACATCACTTTTCCCAATAAAAAAACCAAGTCGCAACATTTTTTGTAACAAATTCGAGAATGAACATTATATTTATTACATACATATATTATATATTTTTTACTAAACAAAATCTAATAAATCACTTACGGCCATTAAAACAAAATTTACAACTGTCAACTCAATGTAAATAAAATTTATTATCCGTCATATTTGCTGGCATGAAGTATTACTATGGAAGTCCAATTTAAATTGAACTCTCCTCCCCTTGAAAATGCGCGGGAAACCTTCAAAAAAACTGGACGAGGACGGCTCAATTTATTATGGCTGCCACATAGTGATTTTTATTGAACAACATAACCTATCGTCATCTTGCTTTTTCTTATAGAATTTTCTAAGTTGGAATGAGATGGCAGCAAGGCGGATTGCATCTCATTATAGTTTAAGTAGGATATAATAGAATAGGACTGTCTCTTTCTTATATGGTTGTCAGTTATGTGTTTGAAAGAGATGGATGGTATGAAATAATAGTATGAAAATATTGTTGCTTCAATACGTGCGTTGACTTTTATTTCATTGAAGTATCGAGTTGAATATTTTTTTTTAAGTTAGAGGCGTTAACCTTAGATTTTTTTCTACATAATATTATGGTTCTGTATTTCTTAGTTTTTAATTAAAAAAGAAAAATACATCTTAGTAAGTATTGTTAGAATAAAAAATGTGCATGAACAAAGGAAATAATAAAAAATAAAATAATTGGTATATATTATTTTAAATCTACACTGTATTTTATAGTCATAGTCTGACTGAACTATAAAATACTAGAATCATTACATTTTTTTATTGATTTTTGTACAAAAATGTAATCAGTATTTAATATGTTTTCTGTACTTATATTGATCACTATTGTAAACACGACTGTTACGGTTGTGGGGTCGATTCCAATTACAGGAATAAATTATTTATTTCTTCAAGTACTAAGACAAAGCGCGGGGTTAAGTTTAACGCTCAATGTCTCGAAAATTTGGTAGAAATTGAAGTTTGGATTGTCATAACTGGGCTACTTCTGCCTATTATTATGCAGGATACAGGACGCTAAAAAATACATCGTAAGTTTCGTTTTTGTGTAATTTTACGTAACTTTTCTTCATTTGAGATTGTTAGCAGATCTTAGGAATAAGACACTGCAACTAGCACAAGAGAACCTAGACACTGTGTTCACCGCGTTCCACTCGCATTCGAGGCAAGACATCGAGACTGCGAGATAAATGGCGTAAAACTTAATGCCGTGTTACTTACCAGAGCAGGGGAATGAATATAATTTGTTTCACTAAGCGTGGATCGAATCCACACTATGCGCTAACAGTAGGTAATATACTGCCCCAGTACACTACCACCACGATGGCTTTCCAGAGAATCTTGACGCTGGGACGTTAACGCATAACCATAAATTAACAAGTAACTTTTAATTTATATTTTTAACTTCATGCTGAATAAACACTCCACTCCTCATTTAGGTACTTCTGTTCCCTACTTCTCCCGAATTCGTGAGTCATTGCGTGTTGGTTGGAGTCCCAAATATCGAATATATAATTCCGCGAATAGTCGTCGAACCCACAACTGTCCTTACAATCCGACACCGCTGTCCCTGCACCACGACGACCACAACAAGTAGATATGTTATTATATATTACACAAAATTACTTTTGAAGCTTGCTTTTACTTAAATAACGTTAGCTTTGATCTAATGACAATACTTGCGTTGTCTATACAACGTCACTTACATACGTTTAACTGAAGGACGTCAGGTTAAAATACTTTTAATAATTATAGTGCAGTTAAATAATTGTTAATGCCGTCGCGGTCCAATGGCAAAAGTGGCTGGTTGTAAGAACGGTTATGGGTTCGATTTCCACTCGGAAGAATGTATTATCTTTATTTTATCGATCTGGTAACTCAACATGCAATGTCTCTAAAACTGCTACGAAGAACCTGTATTTTGGTTATCAGAAAATTTATATTTTTTCACCTGTTGTTTCAAATACTAAGTTTGTATTCAAAAAAATTGTAGGCAACAGGATATAAACCAGTGCCTCTTGGAAACCGTCCAAGCGCACTCACCACTAAGTCATCCGTTCCCATCGAGCTACGTCGCTGAGAACTCTCTGTATTAAGATTTTTACAAATTTTCGCTACCCGAAAACAGTAATTAGCTTAGTATAAAAATTCTATTGATAAAGAAATAATACCTAAATTATATTATTTCTTTTTCATTCACTTTAATTTAAAGCAATGGCAGAATGCACATTAAAAATCTTTTTAATATGCATCCAGCTAAAGTAGGCAGTAAGGTGAAGGCAATAACTTCAATTTTAAAGTAGAAAACAAACAGCGAAGTGGCTATTTTGTATTTAATAAAATCGTTGCGGGTTAAAATTCTATTTGGTACCTACCTACAGTTTTTTATGATTCTCTATTGATACTGTCTTGGCGCAAGGACATAAGTATATAAATAAACTAACTACAACTACTACTACTACTAAATACTAAGAAAAAGCTCGGCGTTAAGTTCCGCCACGCAACATCTCTAATAGTGAACTTGGTTTTAATACTGGGTTCGTTCTCTCTCCAGTTATCAACATAGAAACGTGATGCTGCAAAAATATTTTTTATTTTTACCTACACGTCACGTGTCTTATAGTAAGGCTTGCTTATGCTATTTTAATAATATACCATACTATAAAACAATATTACATTTTAATATGAAAATTTACAAAAAAATATTATAGAAAATTCATACTAAACATAATTTAATTGTAATACCACATTCTTATTCAAGCAATTCTAGCTCTAAAACTCATTATATCATATTTATAATAATAAAATTAAACCGAAAACTCCTCAACAAACATTTATTTAAAATTAAAATCGCTTTTTTTATGATGTATAAATGATGTTTCACTGAGATAGAACAAAATGGCACTCCACGTAATACAATGATATAGGATCAAGTGAACTTCATATAAAACGAGGATAGTGCTTCCACCATAATAACAACGTCAACCCAGGCAAGGTATGTAGATGATGTTAGTATTTCTAAAGGAGTCTTAAGCACTAATATTGAAACTACTGTAAAAGGAAAATTTTTGCGGTGGAAAATTATATACTTTTTCTTTTTTTTTTGCTTGTGTTGTTGAAATAGAAATAATGTTTTTGTAGAGGGTTCTGTAGATTTTTTTGATTGGGTGGGTTGAATTGTGTTTTGACAGCAAATGTTGGATTTCGGAGTTTATGTTATTTATTCGATATCTCCAGAGCAACATAAAGTAGAACTTATACAGTAACTTCAGAATTTAATTAAACATTGATACTTTACATAATACAATTTATTTCTAAAAATACTTTTTTTTAGCTCCATGCTGTAACCCGTTAATTGCAGGATAGGCACAGTAAACCGGGGAATGATTTTCCCATTGAGACTTTCGTTTCTCACTATCCACCGTATTCTGGAGGCATCATATGTTCAGTTTCCGCGTTCTGCCTCGTTAGCAAAGGAACCAGACCAGCACCAGAAAAAATAATATTTAAGTATACTAAAAAGTAGTCAACAGCTAAAAAACGTTATTTAGACTTCTCTTCTCGATTGTCCTTCACATTTTTTTCATTTCTCTTGTTGTCCATAATATCAATCCTTAATCCTTTAATTTTACTGCCCCAAAAATCTTTCTATAGAAATTGTTAAAATATTACCTTAGGAAATATAAAAAGCATGTTCTCTAACACATGCAAAGCTCAAATAGAGTAAAAATGGAAGTGTATAACGTTAAATTCACGTTGACATTATCCTGATGACATTATAAATGTAAAAGTTTGGATGGATGTTTGTTTAACTTTCACACAATAATTACAGAACGAATTTAGATGAAAATTTACTATAATGTAGTACTGGCTTGTATATCAGAACTAAATTCATAGGCTACAATTTATGTAAAGATTTTGTCAAATTTGGTTTTAAAATGAGTTTTATCTGCACGGTCGTTTGTTCATTATAATCTTATTACTGATACTAGGTACTCTATAAACATCATCATTATTCCTTTTGCACGCTTATTGCTATACCCATGTCCAGGCAGGCATTTAGTCTCAGCATCATCAGACTCATGGTGCTCTTAAGGGCTTTTACGACAATCGCTTCTGAACTTCCCACATCCAAACTATTAATTTGAACAAAAAAAAAACTATTAATTTGAGGTCAGTCGTGGCGCAGGTGCACAAAGTATGACTCGAAACTCAACAGGTTCGATTACCACCACAGAAAATAAAATATTTTAATTTCGCCGCTTTGGTGTCAGGCAAAAGGCAGCGTTGAGATGATGCCTCTAGAATTCTTGAAAAATTTGGGAACTGAGTGTCTTAACACTTGGTTCCATCTGCCTACTCTGCTATGTGAGGAATGCAGCGAGAAGCTGACTTATAATAATTAATATTAATTTAGATACCATCTTGTTACTGATTAACCGAATTATATTTATTATATATTTAAGTCTCCACTCGTGCAAAATGCAAGAGGTATTTCAATCAAAAACACGCATACAAAAAGCGAGTCGGTAACAAAAATAAATCTTTTGTTCCCCAAATAGGTTTTCATCTGCATAATACTGAACCCAATAAATAAAAACCGTTCTTCATTTGACTGGAGCGCCTTTAAAATATTCTGAAACACAACCTTGCTTTTACAGTAATAATGAGGTATAGGAAAATTATTCAGCTGAAAATATTTTATTATTTTTTTAGCATCACGCTGTATCCCGCATATAGCGGAGTAGGCAGAGGGAGTTTACTGTAAGCCGTTCCCCAGTCCCTCGTTTCCATGATTTTTTTAGACATTGGGTGTTTGAAAGCCAGGAATTGAAAATATTAATATTTCATTTTCTCGAGTGGGAATCAAACCCACAACCGCAAAGTCCCGCGCTTATGCCCCTGCGCCACAACTGGCTTTTAATACATTATAATTTATAATCATCTAACAACGTTTTCTAATGAAGTATTAAGTTGTGATTTAGTTCTGTCATATGGATTTAATTTTATAATAAGCGGATTTTATTGGATATTACTTTGTTGATTCTAAGGTAACGTAGAAATGTAAAATTTTAATAATATTATAAATAGTTATATAAATATGTATGACAGAATTGAACACGTTGACGTGGTGCAACTAGACAACTTCCGACTCGACTCGACTCGACTAATAAATGATTTCCATTTCCTAGCTCTGGTAAATACGAAGCGTTGTGTTGAGTTCTGCCACACAACACGCAATGCCTCCGATATTCTGCGGAGAGTGGGAAACGGAATATTTTAATGGGAATGGAGTGCCTTAACACTAGGTTCCCAGGTTACCCACGCCTCTTGGAAACCGTCCAAAGCGTTCTAACAGATAAGCCATACGTTCTCATCAAGCATAGGAATTCTTTTACGCTTATTCCAATTTATATATGTTGGCAGGAGAGAATGTTATTTATATATTTTTTTAACATATTTAATGTTTTATTCCATACTAAGTAAAGAAAACTACACTTTTAGAAAACAGGTAAAGAATCAAACTTTCAATTTTCTATAAAAAAATATCTCTAATAACAAAATAATAATAAAATACATTACGCAAAGGTAAATTTTCACGTACAACCATCCCTTACGGAAGGGCCCGCCCCCGTCGGTTGCCATGGCAACGTCGCGCACATAGGGGTTAAAATTATATAGGAATTTATTTTGTTAAGATACAGTTGAACAGGTTTTTGTTCAGGAAATTTAATTTTAGGCCCTTTTTTTCTTATATGTGTATGTTTGTCTGTCCATATTTTGAATGATATGATATGGAAACGGGCAACGGAATGCCTTAACACTATGTTGTTGTAAAATAGTAGTAAGTACATAATTAATAAATGAAAATATGTGGTATGGGGAACGGAGTGTCTTAACATTAGGTTCCCTCTGGTACCTTGTTGTGTACGGGATACAGCAAGAGACTAAAAAAAATAAGTAAAACAAATATAAATGTCAAACTAAAGGTAAAATGCCAAATGAAAAATTTCAGATTTCATTTCTTTAATTAAATTTATGTATGATATGAAAAAGATAAAAATGATATTACCAATAAATTGATTATGATAATTATTGTAAAAAAATATATAATTGCCTTAAAATCCACATTAAAATCTAAATATTTAGACTCTCATAGGAATTAATTACCTAGAGTTAATAGACCTTAGATTTACGTTACATGCCTAGTTTAAGTAATAGATAAAAGCAAAACATAATTAGGTAATAGTTCCAGAAAAATTGAAAACGTACCAACCAGTAGTGCTTATTAAAATATATATGAAGAAAAACACTAGCCCTCTGCCTACTATATGCGGGATACAGCGTGAAGCTGATATTGCTATATATGAGCAATAGAAAATTAAAATTATAAAACTTAGTGGTAGAACACTCCCGTTCCCATTAAGACATTTCCGTCCTCAAGAATTTCTGAGCTCCCAGATAATCGTCAAAGCGAGGAAATTAAAATACTCATAAAATATGTCTCTCATTCAACCTCTTCCGAGTGGGAATGGTGGAAATCAGATTGTGTTCACGATACTGCCTCTATTTCAAACCTAATATAAAAAATTCTCTGTAGAGAAAAGAAAAAAGAAGTGCTTATAGAAGTTAAACTCGAGTGGATTATTTGTAACCTCTGAACAGTTCCACAATTCAGGTCCTGGCTCCATCATAACACCAGTCACGCCGAGGCGTGTTGTAAAAAATTTTTATTTTACACAAAAAAAAATTCAATCATCAACATTTATATTTAAAGAGAGTAATTTAAATGAATGATAATTGAAAGCTTTTAATAAAGCCATTTATATAAATTATCGATATTATATAACGCGATCGATATCGATGATCGATGGCATTTTAACTATAATTGTAATCGATATATCAACAGACAACGTCAATTTGTATACGATTAATCGGCCAATTACAACAAAATTGAGTGTAAATATCGATTTTATTGGTGTCAATTAATGTTTATAATCTGTATATTGGTGTCACTAGTGAAGTTGATTTTAATTCAAGTATAAAATACTAACGAAGTAGTGGATTCAATTCCTATTTAAAGTTTTTTTATATTACATTTTATATATAAACTGGTTCACGCTGTACCTATCCTGCATTTGACAACGTAGGAAGTGGGAACCTAGCATTGAGACAATCCGTTGTGCATTTTCCACCAAATTTTCGAGACATTGGGTTTGTTTAATGGCAAAACGCCGCGTTTTGTCTTATTATCAGAGCGATAGAGCCAAAAATTATTTATTCTCCCTAGTGGAAAATCCATTGCGCCACGATGACCTTAATATATATGTACAGCGTGAAATTATATAATGTATACCTATAGCGTGAAATTGTATTATGTAATTAGATGTTGTTAATATGAGTTCTTAACAAGAAAAGTGATTAATGTTTAGATTTTATTTCAGTTCACTTTAAAAATGAGTGATCCCCGCTATACATTTTTGCAATTACCCAGTGTATATCTGCTTCCGCACTATTCTCGGCTTTCCATCTAAATAGGAAACATTGAGTATTGACGAAGAAACTCAACTCCGCGCTTTGTTTATAATGATAATATAATTGACAATGACCAACGAACTCTAGATTACTAAATTTTTACTATCGTAATATATTAATGCTTTAAAAATATAGTCTTCATGTAAAAAAAAGACATAAAACTTGTAACTTGCCTCCTGATGCATAATAAATGTAAAATTTATTTTAATTAATCTAAAACTAAACTAAACAAGCTGTATCCCTTGGGGGGTAGTCAGAGAAAACGGAGCGCCAAACGCTACGGTCTCTGGATACCTCTTTCTCCTCATCCACTGTCATCAACCTCTTCATACATGGTCTTCAGGGGGGTTCGACGTGCTCAAACCAGCTGAACACCGTGACATCCTCGCTAGTACCTGCCATTCTGTACATCTCTTCATTGCGGATTCGATCAGCTAAGCTGACTCCGCATATTTTACGAAGAGATCGCATCTCCACAGCATTCATCTTTTTTGTATTCTTCTTCCTTAACACCCACGTTTCGCTGCCGTATAACAACGTCGGTACCGACACTGCATTGTATATAGCCAAACTTGCAGCTGTGCTGACGTTTCGCCGTGTCATCAATACAGCTTAGGATCCGTTAACCTTGTTACCGGCAACAATACGCCTTTCTGCATCCATCTCGTATCTTCCATCTCTATTGAACTTTTAACTAAAGAAAAAAAAACGAATCGGACTAGCCAACCGAGGATTCTGCACAAAACTTGGTGGTTTAGAGCTATTTCTTAAATAGCTTAGCTTAACCAGAGCCCTTTTATCTAATATCTCACTTGCCAGACAAAGAGCGGCGTCGGGTTCCGCATTTTAAAACGCAATGAAATTCAAAAATTGAGGAATGGGAATGGTATAGTTGAAACTAGGTCCCCCTAACTCTGTTAACCTACTATAAGGTGTTAACCACAAAAAATATTTTTAGCTTCATCCTGAATCTCGCACATAGTAGAGTAGACAGAGGCAACCTAGGAACCTGGTATTAAGATATTTCCGTTCCCCACATTCCTTCTAAGTTGACACATTTATTTAAATTTATATTTAAATTTCTTCGCCCTGGTGGTGAAGGAAAGCGTGGCGTTGCATTCTGCCACTCAACACGCAATACCTTCTGAATTCGGCAGAAAGTGTGGACCGGAGTGTCTTAACATTAGGTTCCCTCTGCCTACCCTGCTGTAGATACAGCGTGAAACTCATTTGACATTCCTTCCGAATTCTAGAGACATTGCGTGTCGAAAAGCAGAACTCAACGCCGCGCTTTGCTTCGTTACCAAATAAATATTATTTATTTCTTTTCCTAAACTGGAAACTGAACCCACAACCTATCACACATACAGACACACGCTTAATCCAAACAGAATCGAATCCACTACCCACCTCACAGCTTATACAGACAATAAATAACAGAAACAAAAGAGAAAAAAAAACGGAGACAGATGGCATAATTAACTTGTGGCCACAGTACAACGGTAACGCAGTGGAAATTTTGTAATAATGCGTAGAAACAAAGCACCCTTTAGAAAGCACTCGAAACTGTTTCGAGTGTCACTCGAGTGTTCTCGAGCAATTTCATTCTTTTCATTTGCTTTCCATCGATGGTTCTGCTGCGGGGATGCGGTTGGGGATTTTTTTTTTGGAGTGTGTCTGTTTGTTTATTGATTTTTTTTTATATTTAGGTATTGTAGAGTTTCGGTTTGGTTTCACGCTGTATCCCGTATATAACAGGATAAGTAAAGGGAATGTAGTGTTAAGATACTCCGTTCTCCCCTTTCCGCCGAATTTCTCGAAAATTGGGTGGTGCGTGGGGAATGAAATTTCTTAACACTAAGTTCCATTTACCACCACCACACTTTGGCATTTTTATATGAGCGAAAAAATGAAAATACTAATAAACAATAATGCATTCCCCCAAATAGGCATTGAACTCACAACCGTCGCATTAAAGTCACACGCTTGCGCCTGCGCCTCAATGATCTCGGTATTTTTTTTGTTATTTATTATTTGCTAAAGAGAATAGGTGAAAAAAATATAGTGTTAACCGTTTTGCTTTCCTGGGCTTAGAAATATCTTTTTATATTTTTGAAAAGTTACTCTACATTTACAATAGAGAAAAGGTAATACTTTTTTGAAACTTTCATGTTTTATACGTTTTCTAAATAAACGTTAAATTATTAAAAATTAAAGATTAAAAAAATCGTTGTTTTGATGAGGATATTAATATCATGCTATAAAAATATATTTTCATCCGAGCACAAAACAAGAAGTGGAGCGAAATGATGATTGATAATTTTCAACACGCAATCTCTCGAAAATTTGGTACAGAAACGGGGGTCAAAAGACTCTGCCTTCCGCACTTTATATGCAGGATACAACATGAAGATAAAAAATTATATTATCTTGATGAGAAACATAATAATATAAATCTAAGAGAGTCACCATATAGCAAGGACATAACGTCATTTTTTTTAACTTCACCCTTTATTGTCCACCCTACCCTGTGTGGGCACACATAATCCTATTATGGCAAGGCAGAGGAAGAGGTAGATCCTGGGCACCTAATATTAAGACACTCCGTTCCCATTAAGGCACTTCCGTTTCCTTCCACCAAGTAATGTGCGGCGGAACTGAACGCCGCGCTTAACACGACAACACGACATAAACAATTTGAAACGACATAACCCTCGCGTGCCTTTGCCGATCAAAACCGAAATTAGAAAAAAAAGGTGCACCGGAAAGATCCGACCGTCCAAAACATAATTAGACACAAACAAACATACAAAAAAAAAGAACAGAAAGAATTATATAGTCTCAAATTATACATCGCGAGAGCAATTTACCGTCGTCGGACCTAAGTGTGTGTCATTTAAAATTTTGAAAATCAGCAAAAAATATCCACTTTGCCTCGTATCTACGAATATCAGTCGGCGACCCTTTTTTGATATTTTTGTTTTTGATAATAATATACTGTGTTATGTTGTGTGTTGGTGTCGGCTAGGAACTGTTGCTTGTAAATTGTGATTTTTTACTTCTAAATTGTCAAATTTAAGGATGCAGTTCGGTGTGATAGAAAAAAAATGTGTTGTTTTTGATTTAACTGGTTTTTTTATTCCGCATATAGCTCGGTAAACAGAGAGTACCTTGTGCTAAGACAATCCATTCCCCAATTACCACCTATTTTTCGAGAAGTTTTGCATCTTAAATGGTGGAAATCAACGACTCAATTCAAGCAATGAAAATTCGTACATATATTAACAAAACAGCATCAACAATTTTTGTTACATCTCATGGTAGTAGACCCTACTACCATGAGATGTAACAAAAATTGTTGATGCTGTTTTGTTAATATATGCGGCGAAAAAAACGGCGGCGCGGCGTTGAGTTCCACCTACCCAGGTGGAACTCAACGCCG
>DWAN01004597.1:0-12010 GCA_018230445.1 Heliconius hewitsoni | reverse complement strand
CAACCAGTCGGTTTTACAGTCATACTTTGTGCCGCTGCGCCACGACTGGCCTCAAACAAAATGGGTCACATATTTGATTGAAATTGATACAATAAATTCAATTCTTTTTTCAATTTTAAATGGGAATCGAACCCACAACTTCTGGTTTAGTCAGAGCTGCTAGACCAACAGATAAATAAATAAAATACTCAAGTGAATGCTTACTCTTGATAAGAACTTGAAGCGACTGGTTGTCGGGAGGACCATTGTCCAAGTGGAAAGGGATTACTGTTGTCAAGTACTGGAACAAGAAAGATAACGTTTTATCTTTAAGAATAGTTTAATAGTTAATTTAAATCATTTCAATGAAAATATTTATCTTTGTGTTTCTATAATCGACAAGATTTCATTAAAAAGAAAAAATATTGTACATACAATTATTAAATCTGCATTTAATTACAAAAATGCATTTTTAATAGTTTTCTTTTAATATTATTATTTGTCTTATATACATATATTGGCTCCACTATATATACACACACACTAAAAGTTTCGATGTGTGTGTTGTTCGATGAAACAAAAATCTTAATGCCGCATAAGATTAAGAACTTACTAAAGTTAGGTATTAGCGACCATGAATGTCCATATATAATTCGCACCATTTTTAATGCGTTTTTTTATAAAAACGAAACTTGTTTATTTGCGTGTTCCATACATGCAAATTAACTAGTTTTTTGTTACCTGTTATTGACATTTTTGACATTTCACATACATATAAATATAATATGGCTAATGTTCGAGAGGTCTGAGCTGAGCTATTTATTTTTGTGAGTGAGATTTAGTGTGTCACAAGCCTAACCTAAATCGGTATATATTCTTTTTTTTTTGGTGTGATTTATTAAAAGTAAAGAAAATCGGTCTTGTTATTGTAAAGAATGGAAAAATGTATAAATAGAACGAGCAGTAAAAAATTAAAAAATCGTGCACACGACGCTGTTTTGAATCATATAATATGTTAAACGACAAGTTTCTAGAAAGTAAAAATTATGATAATGCAATGTTTTTATCTTAAAAAAAAAAGATTTCTAATAATAAACGGCATTTTTAAAAGGTTTTTTGTCTGGCTCTACTTTTGTATAGATACTATTATAAAAGCCTCGAGAATTCTGTCGGCGCATATGTTTTGTCATAATTAACTAAACATGCAATCCTATTGGGTTGGAATCAAGCACAAATATTTTTTTCAATTAGTAAAATTTTATGTTCTTATCATAAAAAACGTAACAATTTCTATTAACATAAAGATTTTAAACATAAAATGACATAATTGAAACATACCTTTGACTCAGAGTGGCTAGTATTTAAATTGGGAGATCTAGGAGCACCAGGCCGCTTCTTCTTCTCAATGTGGTATTGTCTGCGTTTGTTCTGCACCGCCAGTAACAAAGATATGAAGGTATTCTTCAGTTCCTTCTCATATTCCAATTCGTCTCTCAAAGCCAGTTCGGCTATGAGCGTTTCAGAGAACTCCCTGATAAGTACTTCCAGTTCCATGAATATCTCGTTCAGTTGGGCGAGTGATAGCTGTCGCAATTCTGTTAATTGATAAATTATATTATAAATATGTAAATAATACAGACTGCATTTAGGTTCACGCTCTATCCCGCACACAGCAGGATATTCAGAGGGAACGAAGTTTTAAGGCATTTCATTCCCCATATTCCACCAAATTCTAGAGCCATTGTGTGTTGAGTGGCGGAATTCAACGCCGCGCTTTGTCTCTACCTGAGCGAAGAAATTAAAATATACATTTTAATAAATATTAAATAAACCCTAAAGAGGGAATTGAACCTACAACCCGTCGCGTTTACAGTCACACACACTAGTGTCCCAGCGCTACCTCTTAGAATAAATTTAAAAAAAAAAGTTAATAAATACTTTTTGGGTAAAACCCTACTGCAATAATCATATCTATTAGTTATGATAGAACAAAAGGCCTTAATTGATAAAATGCTTAAACTGTTTTGAGTTCGAACTTTTAATAGTAATATGAAAAGATATGCAATACAAAAAAAACCCACGGAGAAAGGTGAACGAACGCCCTTCCGATATATTTATAAGCAAAAGACTCATTCCATCAACTACTCACTATTTTATATACACCTTTCTACTTATCAGCTTCTCGATTTATTGTCACATAGAACCAAAACACTAGTTTATTGACTACGGCTTTATTCGAGACACAGCGTGTCAAATTGGGAATCAACACCGCGCTTTGTCATTCCCTCGAGTGGGAATCGAATCCACAACCCACACACATAAAACATACATCACGTTAAAATAAAAATATAGTAACTATTGAATTACAAGTATCGAATGGTTTCTAAGAAATCAAAGTCTTGTTTATCATTTCAAAATTAAAATAGCTGATCTGATAGCATTTGTAGCAACTTGATATCATGCAAATCGATGATCGTGGAATATTTGTATTATGAATTATACAGTACAACGTTTCTATATTCGTTTAGATTTATATAATATGTACATATATTGAACAGTATACGAACAGTAGACGAATTATATACGTAATAGATCATAGTAGATTTTTATTTCTATACAATTGTATAGAAAGTTCTTATAATTTTTAAGTAAAAAAAGATAATTGTGAAGAGGATAAGAAAGTAACACAAAAAAATAATTCATTGTAACTGTCCGTCTCTAATTGAAAACCACAAGACGCTACTACCCCTGTGATTGTCACAAATGTTGACGCTTTTTAATGATTTTCGAAAATTTTACATTTTATTGCAATAAATGATTTTATAATATTTTTATAATTGAGACCAGTCGTGGCGATTGGTGGATCGATTTCCACTCAAGGAAATGAAATATTTTATATTTTCATTTTCTCACTCTAGTAACGAGGCAAAACCCAGCGTTAAGTTTCGCCACTTAACATACAATGTCTCGAGAAATCAACGAATAGTTCGATACGGAAGCCTCTTAATGCTTTCAGAATTAGCATTATCTTCCCGGCAGCCTCTGTCTAGCCCGTCATGTGCGGGATACAACGTGAAGCCAAAAAAAAAGTTAACAACTCAATAAACAAAGCATTTAAAGTCCAAACCTGTCGATTGTCTTTCAAACAATCGAATATCTTACGCTTTTGATAATGTTTATTTATTCTCCACACTGTATATTTATGTTTACATTTGAGAAGACGTTGGTTTCTTTACGAGACGAGATGTCATGTCTTTGTCGAGTCATAAAACATTTTGTATTAGCGGAGACTTATGAAGCCATTTTGTTATGTTTGTGAATAGGTACTAAGTTCCGCTTGACCTACTATTCAATAGAAAACCTCGATGTTTTATTTGTGCGTATAAAAATATATGAAATATTAATATTAACTCTAGATTGTTTTGCTTCAAACGGTTCTTTGAAGTGGTCAATATAACAATATTGACGCTGTTATAGACCAGTTGGAGTGATATTTAATGTTAAAATATTTTATAATAATCGTTTTCCTATACAACTAAATATAGACGTCTTTCACCAAACCACACAACTTTCTTTTGCCTGTATCTTTAATATCCGTTATTTCGGAGTATGCGAGTAGTGCGTGAAAAGAAAAATGTACCTATAGACTAAATTGTGATTTATTTTATTATTATATATAAATTTATTGTATCCACCATAGAGAAAAATATCGCGCGGCATCTACTTCCACCATCCAATACGCAATGTCTCAAGAATCAGGGGGAATTTAAGAAAACAACAAAGTATTTTACTATATTCCTCTTTCTACGCTGTTATGCGGGATACGTCTAGCAACTGTGAGTGTCACACCGCTGTGACCACAGAGAGTAAAATAAAATATAGAACCCACGATAATCACACTATCGTGCCACAGCGCAAAGCTGCTTCGACACAGAAAACTAAACATAAAATCATATAAAATTCATTAACAATAATATCCAATAATATGCTTACTATCTTCATAAAGTGGTGAATTAAGAACCTCCTTGCCTTTCTCCAGCGCCTCATTATACTCGAGCAGGTCCCCTTCCGAGGACGGCGTCTCTTGCATCATGTCGTCTATTTCTTGTATCACCTGTAATATATTGTGTGTTTAATGGAGATATGATTGAAATTATAAATTATGTGAAAGTATCGAAGTAACGAGCCAATTGAAAGTTTTAGCTTCACGTTGTATTCCATAATAGTGTTAAGACACTTTTTCCCCCACTTTCCGATGAATTTTAAAGGAAACAAAAATATTAAATATATATTTTTTTCTCTTGAGTAAGAATTGAACCCAGAGCCTTCTTGTTTACGGCGACACGCTCTGCCACTGCGCAAGTATATATTATTAATTTAGTATTATATTATGTACAACGGATAAACATTTATAGAATACACAAAATAATGTTGATCTTACATATCTTATTGCATTGCCTTGCAACATTAAAGGTACAGGTCATAATGAAACCAAATAAAATGGAAGCACCAAGATTAGTATAGAATACCTGCGCTTAACTTACGGTATAAATACTTTGCTTTACGTGTAATCCGAGGATTTTACTTTAAGCCTTCAAATCATATAGTATTTGAGTTTTTTTTAGGTTTTTAATATTATTTGTGTTTCCCTTCGATTACACCTTTATTATCTATCCAATTCCCAACTAATACTACTACTGCTACTAATTATTTTCAATGGGGAACGGTACGGTAATGGAGAATGATGGTAACGGTGGGGAATAGAGTGTCTTATCACTAGGTTCCCTCTACCTACCCTGCTGTGTGCGGGATACAGCGCGAAGCTGATTAAAACAATATTTTCAATAATTTTGTTTTGGAACAAAAGTAAAAAATTAAAAATATGTCACCGTTAATGGCTTTTCGAATAAAAAAAAGTGATATATGTAGGAAGAAACATTTAAATTGGAACTAACATGTACAAGTCCACAGAATAATCATTACCTCATCAGCAGTCTTAACTGGACATTCGTGGTCCTGGTGCAACCCTCCCAAGATTAGGGCGTGCATGTCCAAATCAGACGCGACGGCCTCGTCTTCAGAGCTATGTATCTCATCGTCGGGAGTCATCGCACCCTAAGTAAACAAACATTTATATCTTAAGAAACTTATTTCTTACTTCCATAAAATTATTTTCTAAGAGGATATAATGAAAAACAAGTGGAGTTAAAGAGGAGAAAACAAACAAGCGGTTGAGTGCGAGCTGGGCCTAAGGGGTGCCTACTTACGCGTGGCTGTCGCGTCGCTCGCTCCACTCCCCGTGGCCGCTGCATCACGACAAACTTTAGCGACATTGATTTAGTAAGCATTTAATGATTCATACAAATAACTAACTACTAAGTAATAAAATATGTGTTTGTTTGTAGTTTTGAATTAAACACAAAACAGGGTCACTTTACCGGGGAGTTGCAATTAAAAGCTTGCCCAAAGACCTGAATAATTTTTATGTAAAATAGCTCATTTTGCATACAACCGGAATGAGAATAGCTTCATTAAAACGCTGTTCGGAGGTCCGTGAACTTTAGCTACCTTTATGCAACAATGGACCAAAAATTTTTTTTCTCATGAATGAGTCCAGCTACGAACTGTTTGTTTTTCTATAGTAGGTATAATATAAAAGAAACAAAAGAGAACCGAGATTGTATTCTGTTTACCAATACGGCTTTTTTTATATGCGCATATACAAGTAGTTGCTACTTGAGAAAATATAATAATGTGCTTATTGTTACATTTTATGCTTAATTATGTTAATATTTATAAGTGTACAGCAAAGTTCACTGGAACATTTTTTGTTCACAAGCCGTTTATGTAGAAAATAAATTTTAAAATCGAATTATTCTGTAACTTCTTAGGAGGAGTCGCTTGTCTTAGAAAAATTAATATATTATTTCGGACGGTGTATATTTTTTAAATAATGCAAGACAAAAACGGTCTCCTGTTGACCTATTTATGTATTCGAAGTTCCAATGTGATATGAATTGCAAATACAACAACGAAGCGTGTGGCCTTAGATTTTAATATACGAGCGGAATTGGGGCAGCCGTGAATCACACACACAGTCTTATATTTATTATATTTGACATATATAAAGAAACTAGCTGCGCTAACGCGGCTTCGCCCGCTGTTTTTCATAATAGTCAAATTATCAAATGGTATTGAATAATTAGTAGACTATATGTTATTCTGATATATAATAAATATTACTGGAAAGTTTCATTCAAATCCGTTCAGTAGTTTTTGCGTGAAAGTATAACAGACATCCATCCTCACAAACTTAGTTCTATATTATAGTATCATTAGTATCTATTATATATATATTTTTTTTATATTTAATATTTTACCTTTTTGTCGCTCAGGTTTAATGTGGGGATGTGCATCTTTCTTGAGAAGGACTTAGTCCAGTCTATCGGCAGAATGTTCCCGAAGTTGCCAGTAATTGTCCACCACATCCTAAAACAAAGTAAAAAATAATAATTAATTATTATTCGTCGACAGTTGTGGATAGTCGACATTTTTATTTGTCATTTTCCATATTTTTATTATACAAGGTTTATTTATATAATTATTAATTAGGTATTATTTGAAATTGATAATAATAATATAAGTAGTTTTTCCTTATGAGCTTTAGAAATTTTAAGCTGTCTCTAGCAAAGAGGCTTATTTTAATTTTAATGGGTAATATATCGTGTAATTTATCGAACGCTACAATATACGTCTCGCCAGTGTGAGATTTATGTCAGTGGTATTTATGTGATCCTGACAAACTTCAAGGTGTTATGATACTATACTTTGAATGTATCTGTATAATTATAAATAACATTCCATCAAATACATGAATGTAAATGAGAGCCAAGTTAAATGTGTAAATAGTGTGTTGTTCTCGACGTCGCCAACAAAAGAATGGGAGATCATGGGTGCCGAGTTCTACGTTCAATCGGGTTAAATTCAAAATCTAAATCTAACTCGAGCATTTTTACGTACATTTGCAATTTAGTGTACTTCCAGCTCGTACGGGCTTGTTAGGTTGATATTTGTTAGGTTTGGTACCTGGTGGTAAAAATAGCCAAATTAAACTTGGGAGCTTCAATTTTATCCCTTCAATTTTGTAGTGGTTCGTGTAAAATACACATTTCGCTTTTCCAGCTTCTTAACTTGGCTGGATACGCTGGCGCGTGTCTTGATAACTCTATAAAGGCTATTAATCTGCTTTATCGAGTTTTTTAAAAATTTATTTATTATATTAAATATTATTAGGCACGTACAAATATTCCGCTTTTCTTTTTAATTTAAATCGTCCACCATTTTATTTATATTACACATAATATATACTGTTAGGCCTTGGACCCGAGACCGCGCGCAGCATTGAAACCACAAATATGATTTAATATAATTCTCGCAGTATTTCCCGTGAGGCTGGGAACAGCGCAATTGCGTCAATCTTCCCAATTATTTGCGTACAAGGTCGGTGAAGGATGACTATAGCTCTTATCTCTAAATAAATGTATTTATATATTATGTATGTGGGGCCAGCCATGGCGCAGTGACACAAAGGTGTGGCTGTAACACGGCGGTTGTGGGTTCGATCTCCATTCGAGGAAATTAAATATTTATTTAAATTTATATTTCCATTACTTCGTTTTGGTGTCGAGGCGCGACACTCAACACGAATGCCTCGGAAAATTCGGCGTAAAGTGGGGAACGGAGTGTCTTAACACTAGAATTCCTCTGCTTATCGTGCTGGATGCGGAATACCGATTTGATCGATAATATTACATAACATACTTCTATTTTACGTTATTTAACTATACGAAACTGTTTCTACATAATATATAGTATTTGATGCTACTTTATGTTTATTACTGTCGTCATAAAACAGTTAACTAGTAAGTGCTAGTATAAAGTAAAATAATATTGAGTTAAGAGATCTTAGAAAGTTTAATTCCGCTATTACCCATAGTTAAATATAGAATTGAATAGATAGATAAAGACGGATGTTGAGTAAATTATAGATTACGAGACACTTGGGCAACAAAACCTTTAGAACGTAGGTAGATCGAATAAAGATGACGAACTTCACAAACGAAAATTGTCAGGATATATTGGTCCCGCAACCGACGGATGCATAAGTAACGACAAGTTTATTTGCGGATTGCACGAATGCCAGAGGTATGGAATATTATGCGCAAATCTCGAAGCCCGTGGAGCCCGACACAAAACAACGAGCCCTCTCCTCTCGAGTGAGTCAGCCGGAGACGCGAATTGGAGTCAATTTGAGATACCGGCGCGTCACGGCTCAATTGAAGAATGTGTCACTTCATATTACATGCTAGTTACTCTGTGGTTTTATCAGAAACGGACGATAGTAAGCAGTTAGTTCAATAAAAATCAGATTCACGCTGTATCCAGCACACAGCAGAAATGAAAGAAGGAACATTATTTTTAGGACACTCCTTTCTGCACATTCCACAGAATTTTCTACGTATTGCGTGTTGAGTGGCGGAACTCAACGCCGCGTTTTGCCTCGGCACCGGAGCAAAGAAATGGAAACATAAATTTAAATAAATAGTTCATTTCCTCGAGTGGGGATCGAACTCTCAACCAGTCGCGTTTACAGCCACACTTTCTGCCCCTGCGCCACTGGACTGGCCTCGACTAGTAGTTTAATAATAAAAAAGATGACAGGAGTAGAACGCAATTGTATCGATCATTTAAGCGGGGAATTGGTTGATAGATATTATGTTGGATGTGCGGTGTCTGGAATAAATATGAAGATGTACTTCAGATAATGGCAACAATGAATTATATTTATTTTATTATAGATATATATAAAATATACATATATAGAATTTATTGCACAAGCGGAAGAGCCCTCGTTGAACCATTGTTATTTTAAATAAAGTATAATGCCACTTTAGAAAATAGAAAAAGACTAAATTACTGATTATAAATATTAGCGTCTTTTTAAACTAAAGTCGATGAAAAATATCGATTAATCGTAACCTGGTTGAGGTGAGTCTTGGATACTATGCAATTACACATTGATAAATTGCGATGACCTTTTAAAGTAGCAACCAAGAAAGTTTATAGCTTATCTTAAGTACTCATGCTTATCGAATTGCATTCGTATAAGAGACCGGAGTGCCTCATTTGGCCGCGCTACAATATTTTAAATAATCTGTTAATTTTATTCACTGAAAACCAATATATAATTGGAGAATATAATTCCTTTTACGTTCTTATAGTTTCCTTATTTTAGAGGAAAGCTAGTACGAACTTTGTATTGGAACAATCATTGGTATTTGTTTTTGAAATTTGTAATTGAAATACCACGTACATTACGTTCAAGATTAATTCTTACATATTTTATACTATTCTTAATATATAACAATTGACATGAACCAGTGAACCAAAAAAGTTTCTAAAGAAAGTTTGTTTATGTATTTTCTCTTCGTTATAACAACACAACAAACAGAAGAAGCTCCTAATGAGCGAGCCGAGCGTCGTATCTTGACATCGTTGCTGTCTGCAAGTGCGTACCTGACTTAGATTTTTACTAGATAAAGTGCCTAGAGATAGTTCATTAGGTTTACACATATGCTATAGTTGTGTAATGTACATACAAACATAATACAGTAACAATGTTTTGTATATAAAGTTCTTGATAACTATTATGAGAAATTTTATTTTACTAAACGGTTTTGGAGAAGATTTTCAAAATCTTTAAATTAACTTAAATATAACCCTTTGAATCTCAATTAACTTAAATTAACTTTTCATCTATGGTAACAATAAATCGTGATAAGCAACATTGGTCGAAGGAAAATGTTAAATATAGATTGTTTATACATACTTAAGGGCACGTTCATAATAGTATCCATTTTTTTTATTAACCAGACACCAAATCGATCAATCAAATCGATTTTTGACTGTCGTCGGAGAATTCAATGATGTCAATAATTATTTTAGTATTTTTAAACCAGACATCTCAAAATTTTGTGTTAGTTAGATGATGGTAATAAAAAACAAAGTAAACAAAACCAAATAATATTTAGTATGATAATACTAGTGTGTGTTTATATATTCTCAATTACATTTTACCATATCTGCTGTAGTCATTATACAACGTGACGTTATACGCCATGTGGTTTAGCATACTTACTGATAATAATAATAATTTTTGCTGTGATTGTTTTAAAACTAACGTCGACGAGAATTTTTAATCTACAATATAAAAAAAAATCTGCTATATATAGCATATAGAATCAGACCGTTAAAAAAGATGATCTATAGATCATCTTTTTTAACGGTCTGATTTTACGTTGACAGGGAAAACACGTATGATATGAAACAGAAAATTATGAAATGATTGGTTTAAACATATAAATAATTAATTAACTGTAATATAGTGACATTTAGCTTTCAGAAGTCAAATTTCAATTTCAACCAGTAATCTTTTTTGCACAAACTAATATCGATAGCCGAAGAAAGTGGAAGAACATGTTTTGGAGCGACGCAATGCGAATTTTGCGTGCGTAGAATTTTGTACCAAAATTTACTTTTTTTTTTCAGCTTCACGTTGCATCACGCATAAAGCAGAGTGGACGGAAGGAACTTTTTAAGTTTTGCGTGTGGAATGGCGGAACTCAACACCTCACTTTGCCTTATTACCAGGGTGAAGAAAATATTAATAAATACCCTTATACTGATTGATTCCCTCGAATGGGAACAGAAACCACCTGTCACTACAGTCACACGTTACTGCCACTGAACCACGACAGTATTCAATGTTTAAAAAAAAAGTTACTTTCCCAAAATTATAAAATATACTTATTTTATTAAAATTAGGTACATTGTAAAATTTTCCTTAGTGACTCAAATTTTAATAGGTGTAGCACATGGACCGTAGCTAATGTTTGTATTGCCTATATACATACATATATTTAGTAATCATATCAGCCACTGCCTTCAATTAAAGTCTGAGTTTACGACTTTAAAGCATGCCAACCACTTGGTTAGGACAACTCCGTCGTATCACGTTAGGGAAAACGAGAAGCGGACGGATCGATAGCACGAAATGGCAGTTTGACACACGAGACTTTATTAAAATAATTATAAATTAATATGTAATGCGACTTTCTCTAAATAAACGATGGTGCCGTTAATTTTATTTTTAAAAGTAATTATAATCATTTTAACTAAATAGAAAAATGTTTCCTGCACATAGCAGGGTAAGTAGAGGGAACTTGGGAACCTAGTAACCTTGGGAACGAAAATGGTTTCATAAGAATGGAGTGTCTTAACTCCACATGTTTCCATTAAGACACATCAGTTTCCCATTTTTCGCAAAATTCTGAAGGCATTGCGCGTTAACGGAACTCAATACCGAGCTTTTGCTTCGTTACCAGAGCGAATAAATGAAAATATTGACGTTAGTAAGCAGTGGAACCTAGATTCCATTTTCTAGAAAATAATACAATATATATTTATATGAAGCACTTTATGTAGCTTATACAATAAAACTATTTATATATATTTTTATATAAGTAGATGTATATACATTAAGTAACCTTTTCATACAGGTACCTCTACGTGGGCATTAATGAAAGTTGTATGTTCTTCTAATATTGTGTACCACCAAATTCGGACTGAGTGTCCCCGAACACGCAGTAAAACGGAACGTAAGCCGATATGGCAACGCAGTGGTCATTTTTACCGTTACTTTTGCATTTGCTTTTAACAGCTCGTTAGTCGTAAACTGACGGTAAGCTCATTGTAGTTTGTGAGAAAGTTAGATTCGTACAAACAATGGAGGGGAAAATGTTCAAAAATAAAATTTCTCAGGCTACTGATTAACAAGTTGTTTTTTTTTGTCTCAAAAATTCTGCGGATACTTTAATTCTAGAAATATTTAAAAAAAAATTAGCTTCACGCTGTATCTCGCACACAGCAGGGTAGGCAGAGGCAACCTAGTGTTAAGACACTCCGTTCCCCA
>DWAN01004596.1:0-12010 GCA_018230445.1 Heliconius hewitsoni | reverse complement strand
GTAGAGACCGTAGCGTTTGGCGCTCCGTTCTCTCTGACTACCCCGCTAGGGATAACGCGTGAAGCTAATTGTTAGACATATGTTTGGTATAATTGTATATTTACAATATAATGTCAAAACAAAAAAAAACCTCCTATATTTTCCTTAGAAAGGAAGAAAGCTATAGTCGAGATTTGTCTCAGAATCAGTTTATGTTTATTGATGGCACTCATCGGTTCTGACCTTTTATCTGGCTGTACCAAACCTATTATTGAGTTCATATAACTTTCTACCAGAGTGGTTAAATAAAAATAATTTATTTACATTCCTGTCATACAAGTCCGGATGTACCTCGGAGCCAAGAAACTATCGTCCAATAACATGGTTACCTAACATCTATAAGCTCCTTACATCTATTCTAAGTTAAAAATCACCGAAGATATTTTTCGTAACAATATTAAGACACCGACTCAGAATGGATGTTAGTCTGATGGTCGCGGTACAAAGGTGTTTCTTCTCATTGATATATCTATAAGTCAACAGGTAAGGCGGAACAGGAAAACAGGTGGAAAGGTCATATATTTCTTGCTGTACATGGATGATCTAAAATTATTTGTGTCCATACGTCCAGATCTTATGCGGCTACTAATGGTTATTGAAACTTTTAATAGTCATATAAGTATAGATAAAGCAATTGGTGAGGGTACGTTTCTTTGGTCACCTGAAAAAAGTGCTTACCAGCCTTTTATCTGGAGGCAACAAGGTTATGCCACTGTTGGCCTATACTTATGGCATTGTAAGATAGATGGACAACGACTGAGTTAGATTCTGTAGATCGCCAAATACGTAAATTGTTGACGACTGAATGAGACTGTATATCCATGTGGATATATACACGCCTGTATATCTGTGCATCTGACAGATATCAAAGCTAGGGAACATTCACTCTTTGTATATAGCCACAACGAAGAATGAACGGCCTCTATATTCTTTTCATCTGTCTTACATTAATTTATAATAATATATCGTCATAAAAGTCTTCCGATCTTTTAATGTTCAGTGTTTGCTTATACTTCCTTTATGTAAATTTCTTCTACGTAAATATATAAATTATCAGAAAATTAAGAAACATTATCACATCTCACATTACATCAAACATCAACTCTTTTGTAAAATATTATTTATTACTAACCTACTACTTTGAGTGTAGATCTGTAAACACACAAAGAATGTGTGTTTTCCACAACGTTACCATAAAAGAACTGAACTTTGGTATAGTCCAGTTGAATGTACATATTTTATATTAATATTTATTTCTTCAGTGCTTACCGCGTTCAGTTTAAGTTTAAGTTTAAATTGGAACAATAATAAAAACTAATAAATTTTCTAATATATCTCTAATCCTTAAGAAATGTCTTAAATTAATTTACTATATCTTTTAGCTTTACGCTGTATCTCGCATAGTGCAAAATAGGCAGAGTAGGTAACTTGGGAACCTAGTGCTAAAGCACTCTGATCTCATTAAGACATTTTTGTTCCCCATATTCAGCCGAAATCTGCAGGCATTGCGTGTTGAGGAACTCAACACCGCGCTTTGCCTCGTTAATAGAGCGAAGAATTGAAAATATTAAATATCAATCTATTAAAATTCAACCCCTAGACTGGGAATAGAATTCACAGTCACACGTTCGTGCCCCTGTAGGACAGTCGTAGGACTGTCTTCAAGTTATACATCTATACCACATTGCTTATAAAATTAACAATTTAGTTAATTTCGTATATAAGTTTGGCTAACCAAATTTATATAGTCACAGTACGTTCTTCACTAAAGAAGAATTTTCTCTAAGGAAGAACTCACAGAGACATGATAATTTCATATAAATTATAAGCATAATAAATTTAATTAATTAAGCCAGTCGTGGCGTATGGGCACAAAATATGACTTTAAGCGCGAAAGATTGTGGCTTCGATTCCCACTCGAGGAAATGTGAAAACTATTAATTTTCATTTCTTCGCTCTAGTGTCAAGGTAAAGTGAGGCGTTGAGTTCCGCCATTTCAATAATGGGAATCGGAGTGTCTTAGCACAATGCTGTGTGCGGGATACAGCGTGACGCAAAAAAAAAATTATACACGCATTCAATTTAACTAACGTCACCACCACTTTGGAATACGATTGAGCAATTTTTTAACAGTTTTGTTCCGTAGATAAGTGATGATGACCCGCTAACTATTGTTATTACACGAACAACATAAAATTATACCGCGCTAAGTATGTATATACCGTTGGATTAATAGCGATGCGAAATATTCATAATTTCTGTTGTTGGCAATTTAAATGAGGTATTTTGTTAGTTTTATGTCGAGATGCCATACTTTTGAGTGTTTTAGGATAATACTTGTTGCATATGACACCTTTTTTTAAAGTAAAAAATGTTTTTTTTTAATGTTAATTAACAATTTTTATTACTTTAGAGTAACAAATATTATGGAGCCGTAGTGGCGCAAGAGTACAAGCGGTCTGGTAACAAGGCAAAGCACGACGTTTAGTTCTACCTCTCGCAATATTTCAAAAATTCTGAACTATTATTATCAATAAAATACTTATATATACATACTAGTACGTATATTTGTAGCTACGTCATCCACCGTAGCGTTTGGCGCTCCGTTCTCTCTGACGACCCCGCTAGGAATAAAGCGGGAAGTTAAATTAAGTTACATACATATATCCTTATAAGATCAAAGGTTATGATTTTCTATTTTACTCATTTAATTACATATCTAACATCCTTCCAAGCTACGCAAAGTTCATATTTTAACTGAAAATATACTAAAAGATGTTATTTTATTTAAAACTTTATCTTAAAACTATAAAAAATAACAAATAAATACTTTTACCATATTAATAAACTTTTTACTATATTAATATCAAATGAATAATTTAAATAATACAAAACATTAAAGGAACAAAATAACGTTGAAATGATGTAGATTGTCATTAATTCCGCGTGGTATCCCTACTTTAGGTCAGTCCGCTGACCCTTCCTGGCTTATAATAACTTAATGTTGTCCAGACAAAACATTGTTTTGCACATTATAACAGCAAAAGTGATAAACTTTTGAATATTTAGGATACTGACATCGATTGAATAAGGTCAACTGAGTAAATGTTTTAAGCGTTCATGAATATTTTGTGGTTGTGGTTTTAGTGAGGGCTAAATATGTTTACGTTTTTTCATATCGTTATTTTCACTTGTGTTTTTGATAATAGCATATATAAGCAATGATTTTTTTTTTCCCGTCAAGTTTTTAGTAGCTCTCCAAATATAATAGAATTTGTTGTTCTAAATATATAAATAATAAACTTCTTAAATTATCTAGCATTCATAAAATAACTGAAGTTGATATTTTTTTTGCGCGATATTAAGTAAAATTTTCCGTAACTAGATTTCTTATATATTATTCTCAATTCAGATATTAATCTTATATTTCTATGAAATGCAATAATGAAAATATGTCTGGTGGTATAATAACGCTTTTCCTCTAAAATTACTTTTAAATTGAGGTAGTTAAAGTAATTTAGTGCAAATGCGCAATAATATTTCATTATAAACATTTACGGTCTAGTAAAATTGCTGCTTACAAGAAGTACGTGGAAATACAAAAAAATATATATATAAAAAAGAGCTAAACAAGTGACAGTGTTGCCACTTTACGATAGATAAACTAAGGAGTTGGTTAAAAGATCTACTGTAAAAATATAATTAAAATTTACTAGGATATAACAAAGGTAGCAATTTGAAAGCTTAAAAGGTAGAAAATTGAAAGGTAGAAAATTTAAACAAGAGAAGAAAAGTCGTCAGTGCTATCACTAACGACTCTAACATTTTAAACCGTTTGCTTTAAGACATAAAAATCTTATTCTTCAAGGATTTTTTGGGACTTTTGAAAATATTCCCACGTTTACGTGTTTATTTTTATTACTTACATACAATAATCTTATTTGATTATTTAACAGCAGTTATTGTGTTTAAAAATTAAGCCTCCAGTTCGTAAAACTCGTTCCTACATCCCCTATTCTTCTTCAATTTACATATAATACATTTAATATTTAATATTTACATTTATTCGCTCCGGTGTCGAGGCAAAGTGTGGCGTTAAATTCCGCCACTCTACAGGCAAAGCCTCCAGAAATTGCCGAAAAGTAAAAATCAGAGTGTCTTAACACTGGGTTCCCTTACCTTACCCTGCCACATGCAGGATACAGCATGAAGCTTTAAAAATACTAATAATACATGCATACTTCATTATCAAACGTTATTTCTTTTTCACTGGTAATATCATTATATTATTGTCATTGACATTGTCAGACCATAGTCGGCCATCTCATCAGATGACCACTTGCTTAACATAGAGCTGAGTTCGTTTGAAAACCTAGCTTAGTTAACTCTGTCTGATTTTTATCAAAATGACTTTATTAGTTACTTAAAATGAAAAATAGTTATTTTCATATTTTACATCAAATCAAATTAGCTTCACACTGTGTCCCGCACACAGCAGAATAGACAGCAGAATAGACAGTGTTAAAACACTCCGTTGCCCATTTTTCATCGAGTTTTAGAGTATTGAGTAGCGCAACTCAACGCCGCGCTTTGCCTTGACACCAGAGCGAAAAAATGAAAATATAAATTTGAATAAATATTTCATTTCAGTGGGGATCGAACCCACAACCAGTCGATTTTAGAGTCACACTTTGTGCCTCTGCGCCACGACTGGACGCGCAAATATTCTAATTTTACATGTAAATGTAGATATCAATGTAAATATCGTCAATACCAACGCAGATATGCAGTTACTAGAGTTTCAGTGATTAAGTTAATTGACAGCGTGGCCCGTGTCAACTATATGAACACCTCCCTACCTGATACCTTATACCTATATAGTGTCGTAAGCGTAGTACAACCCATCTACATACACTAGTTTCATCCGAAGCAAATAGCTCGGCTAAATAATCATTTCGAGGCGATTCGAACATTTAAACGATCCAAGAGCATAAGGTAGCCATTTATTCCTGACCCCTGTTTCACATAAAATAAAATGGAGAGATGTTTCAATTTATTTGTTTTACATAATATTTACTAATTCGGGTTCAATATATTTTGTTATGCTATTTGTATGACCGTATACGCGATGGTTATGAGTTCGATTCTTAACGTACAATATCTTCAAGTAGGGTAGAAACTGGAAGTTTTTATTTTCGTTTCAATATTTTTGGGCTATTTATGGAACAAAAGATATTTTAGAATTTTTTTTTGGATTAAGAAATACTAAAATAAATAAGACCATAATATATGCAATACTAACTGTATTATTATATTTTACATTTTTAAAAATTATTAATTTTTAGGCTTTTAAATACAAGTAATAATTTTTTTTTCTCTACTCTATAGATGTAATAGGTTTTAGTGACGCAATACTAATCTATATAGACTCGGTTCGACCTGAACTACATTAGTAAATTACATCCTTGAGAAGTCGCAACGGGACATCCGGCATTTCATTTTATTAGAATCCGGCATTTCATTTTATTAGAACAGCTTTGTACCTATAAAGTAAATATAAATACCATCCCAGAGTACCCTTTACAGCAAACTATTTTAAAGTGATTAAATTGTTGGCCTAATAGTTCTAAATTGTAAGAAAAATAGAAGCAAATAAGTCTAAATGAGTGTATTGTATGTAATTTTTTTCGGTTTTGGTCTTTAAAATATAAATCATGGTTATATGTTAAAAACATATATATGAACCCAATTTTTAGCATTTTCATAGAAGAAATAGGATTTTTTAAATTATTATACATATAAAACATTTTTAAGAATTTTTTCATATACTCGTATTTACCTATAGTTTTTTGAAAGAAAAGACAAAGAAAATGCAAGACGAGTGTAGTTACCATTTGGTAAGAAATTGGGACAAGTGAATTAAGTGGTATACTTGGGAAATATGTTCAGAAGAGATGAAAGATACGAGATGGTTGTTGAAAGGCATATTGCTGCCGGTTATAGGCCTACCGTTAACGGTGCCTCGGCTGCATTATGACGGCGAAGCATCAGCACAGCTGCACGTTTGGTCGTACACAATGCAGTGTTGGTACCAACGCTGTTATACGGCGAAACGTGGGTATTACAGAAGAAGAATGATAGAAAGATGAATGATGTGGAAATGTGATCTCTTTGGAGGATATGCGGATTCAGTTTAGCTGATCGAATCCGCAATGAAGAGATACACAGAATGTCAGATATTAGCGAGGATGTCACGTGTAGAGACCGTAGCGTTTGGCGCTCCGTTCTCTCTGACTACCCCGCTAGGTATACAGCGTGAAGCTAAGTTAAGTTAAGTTTCCTATAGCTTTGGTGTAGAATATAGAGTCAATCAGGCTCGTTAGGAGTAAAAGCCAGACGTTTAGAAATAGCTCTATCGATTCTAACAACTATTTCAATTCGTTAGCAGTTCTATAGGTAAAATAGCTAGCGATTATTGAATTATAAACATACTTTATCTCATAGATTCCTTTTATATGAATTTTATTTTATTGAGGCCAGTCGTGGAGCCTGCTGCACAAGTGTGACTTTAAACGCGACTGGTTGTGAGTTTGATTCCACTCGAGGAAATGAAATATTATATTTAGTTAATATTTATATTTTCATTGCTTCGCTCTGGTAGAGGTAAAGCGCTATATAATCGCTGGTAATATTTTTGTTATGTATAAACGTTTTTTTTTACACAAAATTAAATTTCTTTTAAATAATGCACAATTTATGTACGCCAAAACACCAATTGGCTTCGTATAGAACCCAGGTTCGGCCTCATATAGAGTACTGTTCTCATTTCTGAGCTGGTGCACCCCAGTATCAGCTTGACCCATTTCATTGCATACAAGTAGAGCCGTTCGAATCGTTGGGAACCCAATGATTTGTGCAGGGCTTGACACTTTATCTTTGCGTAGAGACGTCTCCTCGCTGTGCGTTCTATACCGGATTTATTGTATTCGTAGAAAGGAACTTCTTTCCACGCGCCACTCAATTATGGTGATGTTTCCAGGTCGATACGAACTGGATACCTTCAAAATGCGCGTCTATTTCCACCTTAAGGGCCCGGCAATGCACCTGTAGCTCCCCTGGTGTTACATGGAGTCGTGTTCTATTACGAAACGTCGTCGAAAACGATTTATACGTTTCTTAATTCTGTTCTTTCGTTAATGTGTTAATAACATTTTAAAAATGTTGAAATAACTCTTACTCCATCATTTATAAATCAAGATTTACCCTATTCTCTACTCTACTCTCATCAAGTTTACCAGCAACATTTAAAACATTCAAAAAACCTCAAAACCCCAAATTACAAAACGTAAAAACATAAAAAAACACACACACATATTTCTATACACTTTAAAAACATCGAAACCAGCGCAATGGAGTGCTACGTAAAGAGAAATCACTTTAATACCTACGAAAGTGGTATCGACAGAGCAAAACAAGTAGACAGACGGGGATCGTTTAATCAGTCTGTGTAGCAGACACGAGGGGAGTACCTTCTACTAAATGACCATCCCTCTGTTAACCCGAGCCACCGTATCCACAAACAGTATAGTCGGTAAGTGCCGCAAATGATCGAGCCTTTGAAGGGATAGATGTGGCTGGCTGTTTCAGTTTTTAGTTAGTAAGGTCGGTCTTGGTCTTCTTCGTATTATTGATTGTAACGTTGATATTGAATTTTCTTAGTGTTCAGCCACGTTGTTTGTGTTTTGCTGTCAGTTATGTCAGTATGTAGTTATATTTCATGAAGCAGTGATGATGAGAACACTGGTTTGTAATTTAATATCTGTAATAACTCAACTTTAATGTATCATCATAATCTGTATATTTTTATTGTTTTCATTTAGTATTTAGTTAGCACCACGAGAATATAAGAATTAAAAACCCATCATCGTACAAACTTGTAATTAACTTCTCAATAGCTTATTTCTTGATAGCAAATAAGAATTTTTAAATACTAAATATTGGCAATTATAGTATGTACGTACTATACGTGTCTCCAATATCCTAAATTATATAATGTTATCAACAGAGCCAGTCTACACGTTCGTAAGTCTACGGCACTCGCCTTCAACGCTGTTACCCTCCCTCCCCAGCATCCCCTCCCAGATTCATTTCTGGTTTTCGCTACTCTTTTTTGTCTTAAATTGTTTTTGTAAATTGTCCCCTTGCTTCAGAATGTTTTCCTACTCATTCCAATGACTCCACTACCATCATTGCCTATAAATTGCGATTGTCGTCTTGATTGTTTCGTTTTTTTTTTCTATTTTAAAGTACCTAATATGCATATAAATAGAATTTTACTGGTAAGCTACTTATGAATTATACAAGCTTTCGTCATATAAACATAATATTATAACATTATATAAATATGTGTATATTTCAGTGTTCTATGTATTTATATCTACTACGTTTATGCTTTTGTGTCAAGTACTCCAACATTAACTACTAACAATAAACAATGAAATGTCACAGGTTACTTTGCTATTTTTATTAAACAAATTATTTAAATTTTCACTTCCACTTTTCAAAGAAGACTTGTGCTGTTACCTAAATTTCATTTTGAATGTTTGTTTAACATCGATTAAACAAGCATTTATGTAATTCATGCAGAAGATTGTGATAGTTTTAGAATGTATAGATCTTACCTATTGAAGAGTATCCCAGCGCTACGGTACCTATACTGTAACGTAATTTGTTCACTTGCTTTGAAAACCTATATTAAGTATTTTTTTGAGACCAAGGTTGTGGGTTGAGGTTTTGTTTTTTTCATGAGTTAGAGAAGTGAGAATCTAACCCACAATTTGTCGCGTTTACAGTCACACATTGCGCCCCTGTGCTACGAAAGTGGGGAACGGAGTGCTTAAACACTAGTTTTCCTCTGCCTACCCTGCTAATCCTAAATGTTGGGGCTGCGTTCTTAATTTTTTCTTCGAAGTAGGTCACAAATAACCATTCCATTTTAATTTGACTGGTGATCGCGACGAGAAATCATTGCTCGAAATAATCATATAATTATTGTTGTAAATCGAAATAATATTCAAAATATAATTATTTTTTAATTATAAATAAAAACATAACCTTGGAGGATTATAGGTATGGTAAAAAAAAGTACCTGTGAATTTGTGTCACCAGCTTCAAATGGAGGATGTTCATGTAGAATAAACCGAAAAGGGTCTAGCCCGATAAGCATGGGAAACTGCCCTGGCTTCTAATAAATAATTTTTAATATGATTTTATGGATATTTGTCTAAAATGGCATCACATTTTTTTTCTCTCTAACATTTACAGTAAGGTACCCCTATAACTCATAGGAGTAACAACCCTAACGTCGAAGTTTATTTTCTCGGAACTTATTGAAGATATCTTCTGGAAATTTAACTGAACATAGATATCTATAAGTTTATTATTATATATATATTTTTTTGGAAAGAAAATTAAGTTAATTTTTTGAGGGCGCTTTTATATCGCACCCCGTTAATTAACACCTACCAAAATTATGTATATATTTATAATGTGTATGTTAGTTAGCTATCTGTGCTAAAAGTTACAAAAACAATAAGTTGTGTAAATTTAAGTGGTGAAGCTGACTCGCATACTGGGGGCCCGTGCCAATTTCTAGATTGTATGTCAACGGGAAGTACAATAGACAAACTTAAGTTTGCGGACGTATGCACTCATTGTGTATGAAATAACTACAATAATAAATTTTGTAATTAATTTTTTTTCTATGAAATATCTATGAATTTTATTTATTTCTTCTATATTTGTAGTGCAAGTTATCACTTATGGCCAAATTTCATAACTGAAGGTTCACGAAAAATACCCTGTAAGATTTGATTCCCTTGCGTGTTCCGAAAATTTGCGGCATAAACGGCTTCAGTTTATTTTTTCACAGCTCAAGGGACAGTAGACTTGAGTATTAGATATAAATTTCTTCTTGATACTACCACGCGTTCCTGAGAAAAAAGATAATATAAGAAGGATGGATCAACAACAAAGTGATTCTGTAAGGGTTCTGTTTTTTCCCTTCGAGGAAATTTTAATTACTAAAATCATTAACAATCTACACAAACGATATGGCTAAATGTCATTGGCAAAATCGTCAAGCGTTAGGCGTTCAACGATATGGCTGGTATAATATGGCTATATCATAGCCTGGGCAAACCCAGGCGTATCACGATGAGACCAATTTAACTATCGACCGACGATGTGTACTTAAGGCAGAATAAGAATTGCAAAAATGATATTAACAGTCAATATGATTGCTTTTTATCCTGTAAAAAAAAGATTTCACTCATGTAACAGGGTAGGCAGAGAGAACCTAGTGTCCGCTCTCTACTTTCCATTGAACACCGGAAACGATGCGTATTGAGTGGCGGAACTCAATACCGCGATGTCCAGAGACAAGAAATGATAATATTAAATAATTCATTTTGTTGATTGAAATGAAATACTTAATATTTTCTCGAGAATTCGGAGGAAAGCAGTGTCTTACCAATAGGTTTCCCATACCTCGGTATGTGCAAAATTCAGCATGAAGCTAAAAAAAATAGCTTTTTTTAGTATAAAGTTTAAAGAACCGCGCAGCCATATCCTGTTCTGGCAAATTCAACGATCGGCCTACGACATATACACTATTTATTATATTTACACTTATTTATATTTGAGGCTGACCTTTCGTTGCAAAAGTACTTTCTTATTATTTAAAGCCAACGTAATTTGCAACGGCATTAAGTACTAATTACTCATTAAGTACTTGTTGGGTTAAACTTTAGAATTATAGTGACCTAATTTAAAAAAAACCATGATTTTGGGTTTTTGTCAGAAATAACATAAAACGACGACCTAAAACGACGCTCTGTACACAGCAGGGCAGGCAGAGAGAACTTAGAGTTAAGACACTCGGTTCCCCGCTTTCTGCTGACCTTTGGAGGCGGAAAGTGGGGAACAAGGTCAATTTCTGACAAAAACTCAAAATCATGGTTTTTTTGATTAGGCCACTATAATTCTAAAGGTGCGAACTTATTTTATATTTATAATCTTTTAAATTGAACTGTATTATAATTTAAAGTGTTTTTTTTAAATACTCAATTATTTGTTGGTTTTTTTTGAACGTGGACATTTCAACAGAAGCCATTAATATATTATGGAAACTTAGAATTTTTGTTTTTTCAAAAGCAATGACCGGAGAAAAAATGTGAAAAATGAAAATATTTTTCAATAATAATTTTTGTGTATGAATATGAATTGCGATCGAAAATCAAAATCTTTATAATAATCATGTCGTATGAGTAGTGGCGTTAAATACGAAAAAAAAATACATTGTCAAGTCAGAGCACATCAAGTAAGGAGAGAAGCTCCCTAGTATTACAATAATAAATTCACTAAGAAATAAAGAAAAGCCTGAATTGCATTACTTAAAACTATACTTATGAGCCTTATAGACTCATAGAGCGTAGTGCCTCTATTGTCTTCGGCGTTCCCTTCAGGGAACTCTCTTAATAGTTCAAGGTACTATAATCTATACTCTACGTATTAAAATATATAAATATATTTTTTTATAAAAATATATAAATATTTTTTTTATAAAAATAAATAAATATATATTTTTATACATAGTACCTATATAGATAGATACAACTTAATTACAATAGGCATTTTTAATAATTGCATTAGCTACTTTTTTTTTTACTTTCACCTTTACCTGCCCTACTATGTGCAGGGTACAGCGTAAAGCTACTATGTACTATTAATAGTCCGCGCGGCGTAAGCCGAGCTTTGCAGTTTTGTGAGTGATGACCAAAAGTAGAGCCAAAAAAAGCTTCTAATAAAATAATAATAATAATAATAAAATCAACTTCACGCTGTATCCTGCACACTGCAGGGTAGGCAGAAGGGACCTAGTGTTAAGACACTCCGTTCCCCACTTTCTGCC
>DWAN01004595.1:0-12010 GCA_018230445.1 Heliconius hewitsoni | reverse complement strand
TATATATATATATATATATATATATATATATATATATATATATATATAGAATTTAATGTCGCATACATACACAGTTATAAATCATTTTAAATAATATAAATACACACACACACAAACACTCGATGATTATGATGCTGCTAAATTATGAAATACTTCACCAAATAAAATTTTGTATAGCACATAATTGTCATAAGATAAAAAAATACGCTATTATTTTTTTATCTTATGACAATTATGTGCTACGATTGAACAAAGGCAGTGCTGCCATCTATTACACTCGTTGTAACGAAGCTACTAGCTGTATAGATAGAATATAGAAGTTCACATAAATTTTACTAGGTGGCGCTATCATCTATAATTCCTTCATAAATAAAATAAAGTAACATTAAAAAGCTGACAAATGGGTCCGATTGAACGCCTTAATGTTGAATAAAATAAAATAAATAATAACTTACAGTTCTATAAGTTCGTTTTTGTCCCGCGTGCTTGCCTGGTCTTCCTTCAAGTTCAACGTGCACAGTGTAGATTATATCAAAGAAATTTTCAACAATCGCCACTTTTCTGTATACAGGTTCTTGATTTGGTGCATTCTGTAAAAGAAATTAGCGTTATAGTAGGTATATTACAACTTAATATTAAAATAAAAAATCTAATAAATGTACTCATAATGCTCTCTTAACCGCCCTCTATTGCTGAATAGCATCACCAGCTTTGCAACTTGCGGCAAAACAAACTTTGCTGTTTCATTTTCGCTAGTCGTCCACAGATGGCTACGTCATAAAAAATAATAAAATTGATGGTAAGAAAATAATAACATCGACCTACTTTTAAATTATATGAAATAAATATTTTAATAAGGAAATCGGCAAAATACCCTATAATTTAGCAAAATTTTATATAATTTTCATCATAAAATCGGAACGAATATGAAATTTGAGGTCAGTCGTGGCGCAGGGGTTCAACTCAAGTTTGTTAACGTGATAGGTTGTGGGTTCGATTCCCACTTGAAGAAATAAAATATTAACACGTCTCTCAACACGCAAGTGTAGTGGGGAGCGAAATGTCTGAGCACATTAGGCAGGCAGTCTGCTTACCCCTGCGGCATGCGGGATACAACGTGAAACTGAAAAAAAATGGAAATGCGAGGTATCCCTACGTAAAAGCAACGCGACGCATTACAATAAGCATCATAAATAACATACTTTACCACTGACCAGGAACCGGGATTAGATATGATTGCGACATCATCCCCGGTGTAACCACTTAATTATAAATTGCTGGTTTGTTGTGTATTTTACTAAAATTTTATTCATTATTTTAATTAGGCGTATTTTTTTATTGAGGCCGTCGTGATATAGGAGCCTAGGGGTGTGACTGTAACGCGCCGGTTGTGGTTCGATCCCCACTCGAAGGAATGAGTTATTATTTATTGATATTTCCATTTCTTCGCTTTGGCACCAAGGAAAGACCCGGCGTTAAATTCCGCTACTAAACACGCAATGCCTCGAAAAATTAAGTAAAATGTAGAGAAAGGAATGTCTTAACTCTAGGTTCCCTCTGCGTACTCTGCTGTGTGCGGCATACAGCGTGAGGCTGACATATTTTTTTAAAAAAACTTAGGTAACATTTGCTTGCATTTAACTGAGTAACGTCTTTTTTTTACTTTTTTAACATAAAGTAAGCTAAATATGTATTAAAAAACGGTTTGTACACGTACATCCAATTTCCTTTCGAATACATTGCTGCTTGAGTAACGGAATTCAATTCCCGGCCATATCTCGCCAGACCAAGGCAAAGCAAATAATTCATTCTTCTGGAAGGGGATCGAACCCTCGATCATCGCACTTACAGACTTGATCTACACCATAATATACTCAAAAAGAACAAATAACCGAATATCTTAAATGGGTTTTTAAAATGAACTATTTAATTTGAAAGAATCAAATTTAATTTTAAGAATATCAAATTTAAATAAAAAAAATCTAATTTATTTTAAATAACATCAAATTGAATTTAAAGAATTTGAAGCAACGCAAGATAAATGATGCCAGCATCAATATCAAACATAAGATATCAACGAGCTATCCCGCGCCCGCATCCCGCGCCGGATAGGGGGTGTAATGGCCAAGCAATTACCGGCAGCGCTGATGGGAGGGCGCTTTAAGTTCTTCCATCAATCTTCGAATGTACCACCTTATACGAAGAAGTCGTGATGTAGCTATGTTTTTTGTTAATAAGTACGTCTAACGTCTTATTTAAAATGATTTTAAGAAAATACTTATGAATGAAGGAAAATATTTAGACGAACGCTTGTTGTCTTCAATAGATTTGCCTGGTGCAGTTTCTGATATAACTGACAATGTATTTATGTTAAGTAGTACGAAACGCCAAGAAGTTTGTGTCAGTTGGTACATGCGGGACTTGCTTGCGTTGCTAAACAGTAGTATTTGAATATTAATATCTAATATTAAAAGCATTACAATCGAATAAACAAGACTGACTTTTTTATCTTCCCGCGGTATCTCACATAAGTAAAACAGGGAACGTAAAAACCCAGATCCTCCATTCTTCGTTTTCAACTTCGAATATATTGCTTACTGTGGTTGCAGAACTTAATCAGGGCTTTAACATGCCACAACAAAAAGTGTAGACAATTCATCCCCTGAACGGGAAACGAACCCAAAACCATAGCGTTACAGATGTTGTGCCGGTACCAAAATACATACTTATCAAAAAATATAAGATTTACAAATAGCTTCTGGGTAATACACATACAAATGTATTATACCGAGGCTCCATACAATTAAGGCTCCCCTACTCAACCCTAAATGAGAATCAAAGTTCAACTAAACATTAGATAGCCGTGGCCCGTGGCCCGTGGCCTGTGGCCTGTAGCCTGTGATGAAACAAGGCGCGTACTCCGGGGAGGGGCTAATGGCTATTGTAATTATCACACAGTTGATGATATATTGTGTGAAAGCTGTAGATTGACTAGCTTCAAATGATATACATTTGTTGTCTTTATATTATTTTATATTTTACTTTAAAATATAATGAATGGGAAAATTTTGGAGAGTATATGTTTTATTTCAAGAAACTTCTAAAATTATCACAAAATTATTTAAACGTTGTAAAAAAATCTATCATTTTAATAAGAAAAAATGCGAAATAAATTGGAGATGTCAGTCATCTGTAGTTAGGAAACAAACTATTTGAGTGTCAGTCACACTTTATTATAAGACTAAGGAATTGCTTTGTTACCTTGATGATTCTTTTCGTTAAGTTATCTACCTAGTTGTACTTACAAAAAAAATATTAAAAAAACAGATTCTGTAGAAAATCAGCAAAAAGATTAACAAAGATAAGATAAATTAAAGATAACGCGGGGAATATTACTGCTACTACTATTTTACATACACCAAATGTATAGTCACTCTACACTTAAGTGACCAGATCTAATTCCTTATCAATTTTAAAGATTTATCAATAATAAATCTTTATTGTCTGATCACATCTTTGTAGACAACAAACAATTTATGTAATACCTCTAGGCTTAAAGCAACAAGTGGACGTTTGTCGAGTTCTAGCCTTCGGAATAGCTCAAATTTCATAGCACTATGCACTATTTCGAATAAATACCGACTATTACTAGGTTTGTCATTCGAATTTATCATATAAAGTACTGTTATTATTTAATTAAATGTAAATTACAATTAATTTTAAAATTATTAGAATTCTTTACTTCTATACTTAAGCTGAATGAATTTGATTAAATCTCAAGAACAACTGATGTCGAATTGAAAATATCTTTTTGTGTTAGAGTCCGTATATCGAGGAAAGCTATATATATATAACTGACGTGACCAGATGTGAATTTTGCACGGGACTCCCATTTGTCGCTTTTGTGTCCCGGTGTCCCGAAACATATCACCGGGACGTACAAATGTCCCGTTATTTCTGAATTGCACATAAATTAGGTCAGTCGAAATAAGTTTCGCAGTGATTATCGCGGTACGCCATTGTTAAAAGGTAACTGAATGGAATAGTCCACAAAAAAACGGAAGTATTCAATTATTTATTAAAATGTAGCCAATTATAACGAAAGAAAAAAATAAAAAAAATTGTAAATATAAAACGAATGTTTCAGTTTGAGCCGAATCAAGAATGGTGACATTACCAACCCAAACTCAAACTTGTAATCCTGCAATCAGAATTACCTCAAGGACCTACAATGTGTTATGTATCACGATACCGAAGCTGAAAGTAAAAACTAGTGATATCATATTAGTATCCATGGACTAAAGACAATAGGGAATTTAGTAACTTGAAATCACTTCTAACACTAGTAATAATTTTTAGTATTTATTTATTTATTTATTTATTTACACTTTATTGTGCACAATTACTTATTACAAACAAAAAGGGTATAAAAAACAACAAAGACAAAACAATTGACACACAAACGGCAGTCTTATCGCTAATCAGCGATTTCTACCAGTCAATCTTTGGGTAAGGAAATTTGTGATAAAATAGAGCGGGTGGTGTAAATAAACTTACATATCATATTAAATCCTAATACAAAAACTTAATAGTATAATATTCAATATATAATGTATATCCACTAATACTATAAAGCTTTTGGAACTGATTTTAATTTTTTTTTAGTATTTATCGAAAAAGAAGGCTATTTTCGCATTGCTAGTAAGTTTATATGTTCTGTTTTGCGTTATTCTTTATTATATAGTAATGTAGCTATATTGTATATTACAAATCAATATTTCGCACATGATAGATATAATATATCGAGCCATTATCAGAACCACTTGATCATAATGTCATCGTCATTAAACAGGGATGTGCGGCGAAATATCGACGTTTCTACTCGAGCGCGTCGATAATGATTCAGCGGCGCGGTAGAACTCCCACCCGAGGATTAGTGTTGGGATTTAGTGTTGGCTTGTTATCGATACGGGATGGATAGATCATATTTTTATTTATAGAAGAGATTGTTTGATACTCTCTTTAGTTTTATATTCAGGGAGAGAGAAAAGGATATCGGGATTACGTTTTATTTTATTTTTTTCTATATTTGATAATTATGAGTAGGTTTTTTTTACAACTATTAAATACCAGTTTCTAGTAATAAAGTGATTACTAATAGACAACTGAAACTTATCTAAATTTAAATTAATATGATTAGAAAATAATTTAAGCATATATTTTTTATACTTTTTACTGTTATTTCACACTTAGAAAATAAAAGCATTTTTTTTCCATAAAAAAAAAAATAGACCAAGAGGCACGGATTAAAATACGTTTAAATTTTAATACGTTTTCTAAAAAAGTATTATTATAAGCAGAATAAAATGAGTATAGATGTTACATAGAGATCATAAGTATAGTAACCTTACTTTGGACTACTTGAGTTTACGATTCATATGACGTGATAAATACTTCACATTATCACTCCTTCAAATTGAGTGCAATCATCATTTTATGGAAATCGTTTTAAAACATTTATGAGGCCGGTAAAATATCGACATTTCTGGTTGGATGCTTCAAAAATGATTCAGCCAGGCGCAGCATGTCGGCGATTCGTATAATTCCCTGCTTAAAATAGAGTTGGTATTTTTTTTTATCGATAATAAAAAATATATTCTGTGCCTGAATAGATACTATAATATTATATACCAATAGAGTAAAGAATATGTAATAAGTTCTTTTATTTTCACGATTATTACACATCTTAAATGAAACTATTAACTAATTAATAATTAACCGGATTAATAGCGTATATATGGTATTATACATTTTTGGAAACCCGACGAATATGTATTATTAAACTTTCATAATTTTGTTTTTATTTACTCTAGTTCAGTTATTAAACAATATTTTTTAGCTTTACACTGTGTCCTGCACATAGCAGAGTAGGCGGATGGATTTACTTTAAAGACACTTCATACCCTATTTTCTGCTCAATTTCCGTGACATTGCGTATTAAGTAAAAACTTGGATTTTACGGTTCCATACATCTAAAGTAGAAAACAGAATCCTTAATAGATCACTTTTTGTCTGTCTGTTAAGAGCATTTATCTCAAGATTGCGAGAAACAATCTATCAATCTGAAATTAGTATTTAATATTATTAGAAAGGAAAAAAATCCAGCTTCGCAGCGTAATCAAAACTAATATTTTGATTCCACAAGTGAGAACTTGCAGTACAAATAAAGGAAATAGCCCAAAAAGTGAAAATTTATAGATATTTAATTGTAGTCCGTTTCTCAAGTTCTTCATTTAATAACAAATAATAGAAATAAATGTTAAAAATACATATCTAAGCTTCTGAAAAATGTAAACCGAATGCTTTAACAAAATAAAAAACAAACAAATTAATTATCGATACAAAGCACCACACCACTATCGCCGCTCGCCGCGCATTAATCAGCTGTCGTTTGGTCTCGCCGCGTGCCAGCGATCCCGACCCGACGCTCTACAGGGCTGCCACTAACAATACAATTTTGTTTATTTTGTGATACGTGCTGTTAGAAACTACTTGCCTACGAACTTTCAGTGATATCACAGTGCTATCACAATACTTTGATAGTGCTAAAACTACATGTGATAGTTTAGATAGTAGCCTTTGAAGATGAAATAATCTTAATAAAAGTTGATCAAAAGTATATAATGATTTTAAAATAAAAAAGTATATGATGATTTTTTGTTATATTATGAATAGTTTTGATCTCGATTATTCATTTCTTTTAAATTTTTTTTATTAGTCATACTTTAATATGTAAAATCAATCTTGAATATTAGAAACACGGTATAGAGTGTACCATGTTAGTGAAGCACGTCCCATACTATAATACTGATACTGAATTATAGAGAAGGAAAAATTTTAAATATTTTTAAAAATATGAAAGTATTATTTAAAATATTTAAAAAAGATATTTAGATTTATTCTTCTTTAAAGTAATTTAAAAGTAATTATAAAAATAATAGATATAGTTACATCTTTTACATAAATAAAAGTAATTTATCTTTTTTTATCTATTCTCTTGTTACCGCATACGCGTAGATTATATTAATAATCTTACATAATATTATAAGCGGTTAGCGTTAGCGTCTCAAAAGCCTAAGAATTATGACGAAGCATTCTATAAATATCTTGAGTGCAAAATGTTACAAGTGATAATTACTTCATTTTCATGGATACACAATTTATATAAATAGTAAATTATGTTATTCCTTCATAAATCATGTACTATCTAAATCTTTATCACACAATTTAACAGTGTTTTTTTTTTATTTTTAGTACTTTTTACTTTTTTTAGTATACGGAATGTTTTATGTTACCATTTTTTATGTACCATACACAGTTTATTACATACCATTGTAATATGCACCCATTTTATATTAATTTAAAACATTTATTATTATTTCTTTAAAATATAATAAAGATTAAGAAAAAATCCGCAAGACCCTAAGAAAAAAGATCACGGTACCCTTGGCAACGGTGATAAGTCAGGGTCGTAACAAATAGCAACCCTACGGTGCGGTTTCACTTGACAAGTGGTCCTCGCCGATACGTTTTAACACTCGCCGCGATGTCGATGTCTTATATTTTATATTTTTATTGGACAACATTATTAGGTATTTTTCAAATTTATATATTTTGTTGTGTTGTTTTTATAACCATTTGTATGTTATATTACGTCATGTACGAATTATATTTTTAATAGATTTTAGTCAATCGGATGTAACTAAATCACGAAGTTGGAACCCGTTGCTAAGCACAGTGATTAAATGATAACAGTGGTTATTTAGTATAGGTAAATTATGAGTTCATGTAGATGTATACAGGATACACTTGACGATTTTAAAGTGCTTGCCTTGTGAAAGTCTGTTTGCAAAACAAATATTTAGAATTTGACAATGCAAAGGACGATGAAAAAAACGATCTTTAATTCTTATTTAAGAGTGTCCTTGTATGGTTAAAAAAGAAAATAGACTCTATCTGCCCCACAAAATTTAAAAGCGAGAAATAAAAAAAAACCAGTGAAATATATCGATATAAAACACCAACCCTATAGCCATGTCTCGCTTGACAAGTGGTACTCACAGCGCGTTTCGACGGCACACACCGTGTCGTCGTCTCGTTACTGGGAGAAGCTTTTTTTTTTTTGAATGAACAAACAGAACCGAGGTTATTTGTGTACACTTGGCTACTTGCGTTAGTAATTACACGAATTTTTAAGATTAGTTTTAAAAATGTTACTATATTTTAGATTATAATGCTGTTTATTGAGAGTTAAATGCAAAATAATGTTCTATATTATAAATAAAAGATTAGAGGTGGTTAAAAACTGTTAACTACTTTCTTTCGTTTCCTTCTTCACTTATTCTTTGCTTAAAACAGTTAGGGAAATTATAATTTCAATCAAAAAAAAATATATTTTAAAATAAACGTACAAAATTATCGATATTCGACAAATATGTACGTATCTATTGCGTGATGATCGCGTGGAGTGGCTCTCAAAGGGGTCGTGATTCGGGGGTTGTATATCAAATGTCACGCCGACATCTCATTAGCGATACTGAATGTTAAATGTACCTGCATTTTATTTTTGTGTATGATTAAAGTTTTTTTTGTATATACATTCACTTATAGTTATGTGTAAAATGTAAAATATTTTTTATAGAAACGTATAAAAGTTTCAAATTCCAATAGGATTTTAGTCACCGTCTCTTTCCTAAATGTGAAATAAGACTTTAAAAATGTTAATGAAGACATAGGTATATGTACCTGTACCTACAGTAAGAAAATATATAATTATTTATATATATAACAGATTCAGTTTTTTCTGTTTCCAATATATTTTATGTACCCCTATTTTAAAGTTCGCAAATTATCGGTGCATTCAAGTCTCTAGATAATTCTTATCTCTTTTACTTTTATCTCAAATAATACTACTAACAACAATGTCATAACAACAAATACATATTAACAGTTGTTGAAGGCAATTCGATTTTATGTTACAGTTTGGTAGCCATTTCTTAATCGAATTTAGACTTAAAAAATATATACAATATTATATGTATATTACTATATGTACATTTTGTGTGATAGATAGATAGATAGATAAAATTCTTTATTGCGTATACAGATTATATAATACAAATACAAAAAAAATTGAGACGACAATATATATGTATAAATATAACTGTATAGCATGTAAAAGCGATATTATCACTATTAATGATCTCATACAGGTAACCTTAGTATGAATAACAACTGTTCAAAAAAATATTAAATAAATAAATAAAATCCCGGACACAAAGCAAGGTAGGCAGAGGGAACCTATTGTTAAGACGCATTTGGGCATTGGTGACATTGCGTGTTGAGTGGCAGAGCTCACTGCCGCGGTTTGCCTCAACACCAGAGCGGAGAAATGGAAATATAAATTTAAGTAAATATTTCATCTCCTCGAGTGGGGATCGAACCCATAACCAATCAATTTACAGTCACACTTTGTGCCCCTGCGATACGACTGGCCTCAAAAAATATTAAAATACTCCAAATAGCTTTATGCTAAATGGCGCATATTGCATTGTAGGCAGTACCTACTGTAAGGACGTTCCCGACGCATTGCCAAATTTTTGAGTGACGGAATATCACGATGCGCTTTATCTTATTACCAGAGCGAAGAAATGAAAATAGTAGTTGAAAGAACAAGTCGCGCCTATGTTCAGACGCTGTGCCGCTGCGTCATATAATTAAAAAGCTCAATTGAGGCCACTCATGGCGCAGGGGCACAAGCGTGGAACTATATACCGTTCGATTCCTACTAGATTACGAGAGGCGATAAGTGAGCGGAGAACCGAATTGTCTTCACAGGAGAGAAGGAGTGATTTAATTATAGATTCCTTGTTTCCATCTGACTACCCTGCCAAGTGCGGAATACAGTGTGAAGCTTAAAAAGGCTCAATTTTCATATGTGACAAATAATTTATCCACTAATACCGATAGTAAATTAAATAAAAATTAAAAAATTATCAACTATCATTCCAGCTTTTTCAATACCAAAAAGCAATTTAGATGAATTCTAGAGCTATGTACAACTATATATAGAACAAATGTAGCTGAGCAGTATCTGAAGGCGTCGGTTGGCGCCGACTTCAAAGGCGCAGCTGAGAGAGACGCAATATCATAGATATTGAGATCGTTCATTACTTATCCTCTCGTCGCCGTTAAATTCTATTCAGACGTGTGTTCGAGCATTGTAAGGAGATGTTAATAAACCTTGTCCGTACTGGACTGGAAAGTCGCTTGTCAACTATATGCGAAAGTATAAATGGTTTACGAGCGGGGAACCTTTCAATGATTAGATAGATTTTGTATAAAAGAATTACATATTTATATTATTATTTTTTATTATTTTTAGTTTTAGTTTTTTTAATGAAGTCAGTTTCACGCTGTATCCCGCACACGGAAGGGTAGGCAGAGGAATCTAGTGTGCATAGTGCATAGTGTGTTCAGTGGCAGAACTAAACGCCACACTTTGCCTCGACACCAGAACGAAAAAATTGAAATTAATTTCTTCGAGTAAGGATCGTACCCACAACCATCGCGTCGGTGTGACTGTAACACCCATCTGTCCCTGCGCCACGACGGCCTCCCATATTAATATAAAGAGCATATATAAAAGTACGTCGATTTGAACGTAAGTAGCTATATAATATATAAGTTAAGGCCGCTGCGGGATATTTGCGCGCTATATTTGCACATAGCCCGGTGTTTGCTGCTAACAACACATTCACACGTCTGCGAATATTAATACGAGTTTTATTAAATGTCCCGGTGTTTGGGCCGTGGCTATATAGGGTGTTTCTACTTAAATATAATATTACATTTTGCTTTTGACTTTAAATTAGTAAATTGAATTGATGTGTGCAATAACAATCAGTTATAGTAATTAAAAAGTTTTTTTCCCACGTCGTAGATTTTATCATCTTATAGGTTACGTCACCAAATTTAATACGGAACCAAAACGAATTTAAGTAGAGTTTAGCTATATTAAAATTGTCACTTTTAAAATAAAAAAGAAATATATAAAGTATTTATTTAAGAACACCATTACAAGCTTTTAAGTTATTGAGTTATATAGAAATGTCAGTACCGACGGTCCTAAACCAAGCTATGACTCAGAATGCAATTATATTGAGAAAATCCGGCAATATATTACCTATATATAAAATTTAGAAACCCCACCCGCCACATATCTAATCTAATCTAATTATTATCAACATACATATAGAAATAAAAATTCACAAATTTTTTTCCCTATGTTCGTTTAAAGGTGTTAAAAAACTTAGCGCAAAGCGAGCCACGATAGCCGTCGTGCGGTCGTGCCCGCATGCCCGCGACCGCAGCTTCTACGCAGGACTATAGACTGTTAGATGCTGTCGACATTTTTACATGGCTAGTTTTAAGTTCACTGTATGTATGTTTTAATTATTTAGTCGTTTTTTGAAAATGTTTATATTATAGATGATTAATATACAATATTATAATACAGTTTATTTCAAGATTGTGAAAACCATATAAACCTTCTTAACCGTATCCACATAAAAGTTCTTTAATTTCATTATATTTTTAAGACTTATAATTAAAGGCCATCATGGCCCATTGGGACAGACAGCGATTGATTCGAAACGAGATGCTAGTGATTGGTTCGAAACGAGATGCTAGTGATTGGTCTAAAACTATTTCCATTTCCTGCATAAGCAAGACAAAACACGGCGTTGAGTGTTGGAGACATTTAACACGTATTATTTTGAATTCTCGCGGAAAGTGAAGAACGGAGTGTCTTACCACTAAGTTCTCCCTGCCTACTAATGCCATGCAGGGAAACGTGTGAGCGGCTTTTGATTATTTTTATTTTACTACAAATACATGGGGAGACCTCGGTTGACCTTCGAAAACACAGTATCAAAGATACTGGAGGAAG
>DWAN01004594.1:0-12015 GCA_018230445.1 Heliconius hewitsoni | reverse complement strand
TGTCTTAACACAAGGTTCCCTCTGCCTACTCTACTGTGTGCGGGATACAGCGTGAAGCTGATTTATTTAAATATATATTTCGACTGACACAAAATTCGGTTAAACCTAAAAATCTGAAGTAAATTTAGCAAATTTAAGTTTAAGAATCAACAATAAAAAATACTGCAATGTCAGTAATGGATTGAGTAATTTTCAACACAAACGCTAGAACAGTAAGGAAACAGAATTTTGGTAACATATTTTCATAGTTCAATTTCTAGTAGCTCGATATTCTAAAGATTATCCCGAAACGGTTTAGTTGAAAATTTCACCATAAATAAAAATCATGTGGTGTTTAAAATTAAACCGTATGTACGCAACTAAGAGTTCTAAATGGATGTATGTTGTTAGACTGTAGAGTAGAGTCAGATGTCGCTACAGAATTCACATAAGGCACATCTATGCTCATCTGTACTGACCAGTTAACGTGTAACGTAAATTGAATACCTTGGCTCCAATCCCAGTGGGGCGTCACTACACTGTGTAATTAAGTCTTACGAGTTCACTTCTCACATTGAATATATATGTATATGTATGTTTTGTGATCAAATAAACACAACAACAACACAGTAAATCTACATCTATACTTATAATAAAACTGTAACTCAATGCTGTCTGTTCATGGAAGATTTATGTCTGCGCATGAAAGATATATGTTAATATGGGGTCATTTATTAATGTCTGCTTGTCTGTTTGTCTGTGCGTTTGTTCACGCTAATCTCAGTAACGAATTAACCGAATTCAATGCAGTTTTCACTATTGTATTTTTGCAAACATGCCTTATTGGTTTGTGTTTTATTTCAAACGGTTCTTAAATATCTTAAATAATATTGCTACAAAATAAATAATTTACTGAGTTGTGAAAATTTTGCTATCAATTGTATGTATATTGACTTTAAAATGATAATGTTATTAGATCACGAAAGTGATTTGATAAGTGATTAGAAAATAAATAATTGTGTTGAACAAGCAGGCGAAGCAAACAGTTCGGTAGTATGTAATATAACTTGAGATTTAAAATTATTTTTCACTTTCATATATTTTTTTATTCTGCTATCGTATAACTGAACATTATGCACTGCATATTTCAGTCCCTCTAACTAACGTTAAGACTTTTAGACTAGAAAAGCATACCATAATTTATTTTCGTTTACATTTAGTGTAAATAATAATTAATTATCAGCTTGTCTTACTTTGTCTAACCAGACGTATCTTGCTACAGCTAATATTGTTAAAGATATATATGAAAAAGTGGTAGAATTTGTGGTGGGAATGTATTATGGCCTACTAGAGATTGATATATAGTGTTACTCCACATTTAGGAAAGAAAAATACTTATTTAGAAAACGTATTAAAATTATAACACTTTAAAAATGTTATAAATATTTAATAAATAGTATTCTTTCCTGCCAGACAATAATTCTTAGTAGTTCTTTGGGTAGCAGAAATTTGTAAAAATCTCCCTACAGTGACGCTAACAACGTTAATAAGTTGTAACAAGCGTATAAAAATTTTGACGTAGTTTGATGAGAACGTATGGCTTAGTGGTCAGAAAGCCTAGTTGGTTTCCAGGAGGCGCGGGTTCTAGTGCCGCTACGTTAAAATTTTTATACGTTTTTTAAATAAGCATTTTTCCTTCCTAATTGTGGGGAGATTGTTTATGTTTATGAACACAATTATATACGCGATATAGCGATAGTTCAATCTCATTTTGGTTATGAATAACACTAATACTGTTGATTTCACAATGTAGTTACACATACACAAAACAAAATATAATAATTAACGATTCGACAATTGCGCAAGTGTGACTTCAATAAAAAAAACGAACCATTCTACTTTAGTACTTCATTTCTAGTATAGTTTGTGTGATGTTTTTAATGAATGGCGGTCTTGTTTTTAATGGCAGTGAGGTGAAGTGCAAGTGAAACTGGAAAAAGAATAATGAAAATGAGAGTAGTACTACCTTCATAGATCATTAAATTTAATTTTAACACAAATAGTTACGGCATTTTAGTGAAGTCTCTATAGAAAATTACTACTAATACTTAAAATTTAAACTATATTTCTAGAATATTTACAAAAAATGTTAGCGATTATCTTTTAAATTATGATTCGTTAAATATCGAAAAGAATAATGTTGTCAGTATGTATTTACAACATTATTGAACTAAGAAAAAAATCAACGAAGGTACGACCATAGGATAGAAAAAGTCGATAGCACGTAGCCCGCCCGTTTGATTGACTGACTAATTAAGCGTGGTATATTATTAAAAATAAAGTTTTCATAAGTTGAATGGTTTCAGTCACTATAAAATCGTAAGTAATAATAATTAGTAGTTATTTGTATATTGCCCTATGTTGTGGGTTTGAGACTTCATAGTTTTTAGGAGTGAATCCCAGGTGGTAAAAAGTTTCCTACTATTTTGTATTACAATAGCCTCCCGTATCATTCTAGGAATATGAGATATAATGTTAAATATACGCGATAATAAGTTATTATATAATATCTATATGAGGCCAGTTGTGGCGCAGGGGCACAAAGTGTGACTGTAAAATCGACTGGTTCGATCCCCACTCAAGGAAATGGTATATTTATTTACATTTATATTTTCATTTCTTCGCTCTGGTGTCTAGTCAAAGCACGGCGTTAAGTTCAGCCACTCAACACGCAATGACCTGGAGTCTCACTCGACGGAAAGTGGGTAACGGAGTGTTTTAACACTAAGTTTCCTCTGCCTACCCTGCAGTGTGCGTCATATAGCGTGGAGTTGATTTATTATCCATATGTATATAATAATTAATCCTTATTTTTCTTTTATTATCCGTTGGCTACACTATTCCCGGAGAAAGGCTTTATCAATATAATTCTGCTATAAATGTGTAAAATTCGATTATAATATGAATAAAATGTACATAGGTATTATAAAAAATTTAATGAAATCTGAGATTATCACTGAGAAGGGTCGGCACCTGGTACTCATATGTTCATCAGCGATGAACATACTATGTCGCGTACACTACTCATTCACTCATTCGACATCCCACCAATCTCCATTAAAAGTTAAACGCATATAGCGCCCTGTAACAACTAGCTTTGCTGTGACGATCAATAAGCAATAGGAACAGACATCGGAAGCCAAGCTGATGTCAGCCTGGGCTGTATTTTTCATGGCCAATTTTGATATTGTTTCAATGCTTTGTAGAGCCTATATTATTGTGTTGACCACGAAATAAAAATACAGAGTGAACGGAAATAAACGGAACGGAGTGTCTTAAAAATAGGCTCTGCCTACCCCGCTGTGTGCAGGATGCAGCGTGAAAGCGTGAAGCTGGTTAATATATGTATATCTGTGGTCGTTAAGCATGAAATTTGTATAAAAATGGGCAAAGTTTAGTGATGATTATAAACACCAAATTTGTATTGGAAATTATAATAAAAATACTACACAATTCTACTTTTTCTAAGTTGCAACTTAAATATCACACGAAATAGACAGTTTTCGCAAGCGAATATGTTTAAAGTTACGAGTATCCGTTTAATTGCTTTACGCAATATACGTATCTTAAATCTAGAAGTTAGAAAATAAATATATAGTATGTAGATATATGACCGAATCCTAAATTTTAAACCTTATTTTAATGTGAAGTCAATATATATTGATATGTTTTAACTTAAGTTGTAACATCTGTATGTTGGTACAACATATATTTTCATCTTTTCTTTGAAAACTAAAGAAAAAAAGAATAACTTTTCTTTCATTTGCAAATTGAAATATAAAATTATGAAATTTAAAATTATCGATTTAGGGAATTTCGGTCCAAGTATTTTCGTTACACACCAAGTGCTCTCATTAGGAAAATATTTTGCTAGCGCATATTAGTTATGTTATATTATATTATTATATAATTATTATATATTAAGAAAACAAAAGTGATTTCTCCTAAATTATTTTATTATATTGACTCACACTCACTTACTCACACTAAGTAAATTTCACTTATATTGCCCATGATATAAGTACTACTATAATTAAGTGCCCTTATTATAAATGACATTATATTTATTATTTATAGAATTAATCAATACATTCATATGACTTACTTATATGTCAAGTTGATATAACCTGTGGCTAGGCATAAATTTATATGTACTGCTAGAAACACTCGACATAATTTATAATTTAAATTTATATGTACAAACATGTCAAATGAGAAGATTTGAAGGAGAACTGAATAAAGGTTTACCTTGCTCTTCTATAAATAAATAAAAAATATATAATAAAATAATATTGCATAAATGGAATGTACGATTCGTAATTTGTTAAAACATTGTTATTTAGTTATATAATTTATACAATTATGATACCTAGCGTGTAACTAATTTATTAAACTAAAAAAAAAATTGTTTTTATATTAATTTTTAACAAAAAAAAACAACTTCAAACAATAAACAAATTTTTGTCCTATACAAAACTTCAATCGTAATTAGGTATTATTTTTGTGTAAGTTAATATTTTGGCGTATTGACAAGAACATGCATAAAAAGTATTGGGGCGAATTGGGATGTCTCCCTTTTTAGCAAGCGGTTGAAAATGAGAACATCCTTTTTTGAAGTTGATTGAAAATAGCTTTCAAATAAAAAAAGAATCATCAAAATTGGTTTACTCAGTTAAAAGTTATGAGGTAACAAACATAAAACACAAAAAAAAACTATTGAATTCATAGCCTCCTTCTCTTACAAAAGTCGATTAAAAACAGAGAGATTTCGTTTTTTTCACGTTTTGGAAAGTAAGAGATAGTGGACCTCTCACTTTTATGCAGACGTTTCACCGTCTCCATCAATCTAATGAGCTAAGGCACCCATAATCCGTTACCGGCGGCAATACGCCTATCCACATCGTTCTGTATCTTCCGTTTCTACTAAATAAATTTCATAGATATAAAACTTCATTCATTTCTTCTAAAATATTTTTTTCGTTTGTCCTTATTTTTTTCAAATACCCGAACTTTATACATTATCATATTTGCATCCAGGCATAAGCCTGGATCAATATTTTCACATCCATGTATGTCTGTCTACACACATTATTTCACATGCTTTCAGAGTGAGATAGTTTGCAACTGAACTTGAACGTTGATGTTCAAATTGCATTATCTACGTTCAACAGCTAATTTACCGTCAGGTAAATTAGCTACTTTCACTCTCATGCCTCCTCTTGGAGACAGTTATACAAATACAAATTGAACAACCAAGGTGACAGGGCGTAACCTTGTTTAACAACCGATTGTATGACAAACCAGGGCGATATGCCAGTTCCTATTTGCACACAGGTTTAGTGATCTTTATAAAGAGGCGGTATAGCCTGCAGCAAGGGTTTGCTTACATTGTATTAGGGTAATATTTCCCATAATTTCTTTCTTATAACCCTATTATACGCTTTAAGTAAGCACCATCAAAAGCAAACTTTTTGGTTTATGGCCAAATATTCGTTCGTTCGTTTATGGCCAAAGGTTCGTGATCATGCGGAGAGAAAACTCCTAATCTATACATCTTCTTCCGGGTCTAAAGCCTTCTTAAGCGTTCCATAATAGCCATTTAGATCTCTCTTTCCTTCTTTTCGCTAATATCGTGTATATATTCAAGATCAATTCGAAAAAGTATAAATTATAAATTAATAAAAAATATGTAGTAAAAAATAATTTAATACTTAAAATAAATAAAATGTAAATGAAATTCTTGATAATTCTGTATATACCCAAGTGTGTGTGTACGATTTCCAATCCTAATCTATATGTCACCCGTACAAAATCGCGGGGGAATTTACCTGAAGATTAAATAGAGTGCATTAATTTTACTACCCAAACTAATCAAGCTGATAGCTTGCACAGTCTACTATAGTCTGCACAGTCTGACTTTTTTTTGTATGAAAGCGAAAACTACATTCCTCAGGAGTGCTATATGCTACATAGCATTACGGTCTAATTCTTAGTTAGCATTAAATAACGAAATAACAATAACTAGGGACGCTTGCGCTGCAGAAATAGTCACATATAAATACAGTAAGTACATTGTATTACAAAAATAATCAATAAAATCCGCGATCATGTATATATATATATATATATATATATATATATATATGTACATATATACATTTTTTATAGGAAATTACAATTTGATACTTAACCGTGTTTTATAAGGGTTCCGTAGGTTTTAAGGACAAAAGGTTCTCTTATAAGATCACTTTGTCGTTCGGACGGTCTATCTGTCTGTCTGTCAAGAACCTTTACTTCTGGAACGCTTGGAGATATCGAGTTAAAATTAAAACTATATACTCTAATCTACGGTCTCAATTTCCTGAAAAAATCGTATCGTACATTTACTTAAAAAAAAAGATATAGCCGTTTATATATCACTGAAAAGGCGTATTTCGACACTGTAAATAGGACAACTTCGATTAACCTACAATTATGTAATTTGGCAACTAGTATCTACAAGTAAGTACTAGATCAGGAAAAAACATACACATTTGTGGTTAAATCCTAAAAAGTAATAGCCTTAAAAAGGGGACAAAATTTCATATTAAAGCCGCTAGTTCAATTGCGGTATCAGTGAAAAGGCTAAGCCAACCTTCAATTTCAAAAAAAGCTCGAGACCTCCAGTTTTTGTATGAAGCTCTCAGTGAGCGAGCCCGACTCGCGCTTTTTTGATAAAGATATTGAAACTTACAAGAAAAATTCCATTATCGAGAAAATGTATTGAAGATAATCTTTGGCTTTTAAAGCATTTAATTTGGACGAATACTTTTCGAGAAAATGTAAAATTAACATAAATCAACGTTCTGTTTCCGGCCGCAAGCCTAGGCTTGGGTCCCGCAGGGGCCCTTGCCGATGATGGCATCCTCTTAAGCAGCCACGTAGTCCTTGCATTTTCTCAAATCATGAAGAATGATTGAGTGTAAAAAATATATATTCAATTTTATGGCAAATGCATTATAATAAAAGAAATATAGGTGGCATGCGGGCGAAGCCGCGAGTATATCATAGAACGTAAGTACATTCAATTATATCCTGCATATAACAGAGTAGGCAAAGGGTACCTAGTGTTGAGACACTCTGATCTCTCATTGCCCTACTCATTGTGCGTTGAGTAGCGGAACTCAACGCTGCGCTTTTGCCTTAAATAAGAGCGAAGAAATGACAATATTAAAAAATTATAATTAATTCCCCCGAGTGGCGAACGAACGCACAACTACGCCGTCGCGTATAGTCACATGCTTTTGCTCCTGTGTCACGATGGCGTCTATTAATGTTACCGATACTTTTTGAATTATCTTTTATTAAAATTAGATTTTTTTATAATTACCTTAACCTAACTTCATGCTTTATCCCCAGTGGACGGAGCGCCAATTGTTACGGTCTCTACATGCCTCTTTCCCCTCGTCCACTGTCTTGAACTTCTTCGTGCATGCTCTCCGGATGCTTTTTACGTTACCTTCTTCTTCAGTATTCTATCCTCTATCTCTCATACCACTTTTTAATAAATAAAGGAGTTTTAATTATTTCATTCGCTATGAAGATAGTTCACTTTGAAAATTACGTATACGTAGCCAATTTACTGTAGTTCTACAAAATATAAATTAAAGACGCCAAATACAACAACAAAAAAAAATATAAAGAGAAAACAAAACAAACATAACGAAAACAAAACAACAAACAAAACGTAGATTTAATAATACGACGTATAAAAATATAAGTGGTAGTTGATAGAATAGAATAGCATAGTATGTATCTACATTATCTTATTAATCAATAAAACAATACGATTATTTTGTAGCCCTGTCGATAGCCCTGGCTATGGTAACCTGGTTAACTGGCTAGTTATGATTTTTTTTTAATCTGTTTTTTATTTAAGGAGTTTTTAAGTAAATAAAATACAGAAATGTCAGTCCTATCGTTCCCTTAAAACGAACTCAAAATACTTAATACTAACAGAAATTTGCTAAAGAAAATTATACACTATTTAACCTTAAACTTATATAACCATTTAGCTTCAGTTAGTTTTGTTGGATTGATTATAATTATAAATATTCACTCATATTTTCACTTTCCTGTAAAGTTATTAGAAATACATTGACTCAGTATACGTTGGAACCATCAATACATATAATGCACAAATCGAGGACTAAAATCTATTAATGATATTTGTTGTTCGGTCGTTTCTATCCATATTTGTCCACGTTGACGGTCAATTTCCATTAAGCTGACCCAATAATCTATTTTAGAAATAACTAAAATAATAAAATATTGTAGACTTTCTGAACTATATTGAATACATTTTAAACTATTATATGACAGAGACATGACACTTTTTACAAAGCGCCTTAGTAGCTATTATATTTTCAGTAAACTAGCAATCTGTGTAAAATATTTATGCTTTATTTTAAGCAAAATTGTAATGGTCAACAATTAGTATTAATTTTTGTCTTGTTATGTACATATATTATTTTAATATATATAAAAAAGATTACTTAAATTTATATTTCCATTTCTTCGCTCTGGTATCGAGGCAAAGCGCGGTGTTGAGTTCTGTCACTCAACACGCAATGCCTCCAGAATTTCGGCAGAAATTGGGGAACGTAGTATTTTATTAATCTGTTATATACAGTATAGTGTAGACTTTGAAAACGATTTCAAATCCCAATGATGTTAACTTATAATCCTAATAAACAAGCTAGTAAATCCTAAAATATTAAAAAAAATAAAAAATATTAAAAAAAACTAACAAAGCCCGCCTGCATAAAATTAAAAAGAAAAAAAATGCGCCCAATAGTTAGTTTCCGATTCTTCAAGAAGAGAGAGTCCTGCTAAATTTAAATGGGTCACACCGCACCATACCACCTATCTGCTAATAACTGTATTGTATGATTTTAGTATTTTCATAATAATGCATTTATAGAGACAAAAACTGGGATTATCAAAACATATCTGAATAAAATTTTATATTTGGATTTAGTAATATTTAAGGTGGTATTGATCTTAAACGGGCGAGTCGCGTGCTTTAGTTGGCAGGAAGTGTAGAGGAAGTGACGATTAGGTTCTCTAAGCCATTTTCCGCCGATAATGGCTGACAACAAGCGTTTAATGACTATATTCAAATATTAGTGACCCGATTAGAGTTATTACACTAGTCGAGTCTTCTGATTCTCCAACTATTTTTAGTAAATAATAATTGTTATTTAAGTATTAATTTCACATTATTTCAAATTTAATGAAAATAAATGTATCTTCATATAAAATAATTAATTAACAGAAAAGTATTGAAAGTTGTAGTGTGGTTGTGTGGAGCACACGAAGAATTGATTGTAGTTAAGTTAATTTGCTATAAAGCTTTGTTTTTTTTAAATTATTTAACAGTTTAAGATTAATTTGTGACTTCCATGTTTTTCGGATAAAATTAAAAAAAAAAAAATACGATTTCGAAATTGAAATATGCGTATGATACAAAATATTTCATTTTACGAAATTAAAAATACAGTCAGTTAATATATAAGCTGTTGAATGCTTCAGTTATTAAGCCACACAACCACTTGCTAAAGAAATTCTCAAATAGAGACTAAATTCATATAAAATTTACCGCATACAAGTGAATTTAGTAAAATTTCAAAAATTAACTTTGTTGCAGATTGTTTCAATACGTTTGTATATATATATATATATAAATATAAAACTCTCTCTTAAGTTTTATTCTGTTCGTTGACATTTAAGATTTCATCGATCTTTTGCTGCTCACATCGAGCTTCTCTTTTTCATCAGTTGATGTAACAGGGGCCTACTAAGAATCGTCCGGTCATTCTTCCCTACTGTCACATCATCACACGTAACCCTCCTCATCCCTTCACTGCCATTGTGTCTTCACTTTGAATCGTAGTTAGCGACCACGTCTCGCTTCCGTATGTGTTCACTAGCAATACACCTTTTTTGTTCTCGAGGCACTGAGATAATTTAGAAGCGAATATTTTTTTATTGTTAACGCTGTCCATTTTACATGACATATCTATCTCGAAGCTGGATTTACCTTAACAGAATTAATACAATTTGTAATACAAAGTATATAGATATGGTCAAAAATTTCTGGGATTCACAATACAAATAGAACTACTATATTATTAGATACTATATTTTTTGTCATGTTTACTTTAAAACTTCCTCCTATAGAAACACAAGTATTCTGTTAAGGTCTTTCAAGATATCAACCAGTAGTACTACATCATTGACAAATATGAAGTATGAAGTACTGTTGACGCTCGCTTTTCTCTTAATAAAATAAAAAAAATCAGCTTCACGCTGTATTGTTCTGTTAAGACACTCCATCGCTCCCTCCGAACTCCGACTCCCTTTCCACCGAATTCTGGAGGCATTGCGTGTTGAATATCTTAATGCCATATCGTTTCCGACTCAGAAACTTAAAAATAAAAATAATCCTTTTATTAAAAATCAAGCAAAAATTTTAAATAATACTTTGCAATACAAATAGAGCAAGTGTAATGGATATGAATGGCAAACGATATATTTAACTATGGCAACATATTGCGTGTGAACAATAATTAATATGGCCCCATTAGTCATGTTATTTCACTGGCTCCTCGTGATAAGCTGTGATAAATGCCTTTGTCAACGTATTGCGATATGTGTTAAAGACATCGAATACGTGATGTAACGCTAAAGTACGAAAGTTGCATGTACATTTAACAAATAGTTTCAGATTTAAAGCTGAAGAACAGTATATTTTTCTGTATTTTAAATTAAATTTATGATTAAATTAAATTAAAAGTGTCTTGTGGTTAAATAAAATTTTATTCAACCACAGGATAACCATAGATAAAACGATAGTTCTATGCCTAGATTATATTTTGAAGTGGAAAACTGTCTTTGACTTTATTTTCTGTACAAGTTGAATTTGTTTGTGAATAATATGTTGTTGTTTACATCAAAAAGTATAGCTTTGTAGATCGAATAAAACATAACATTTTTAGGAAAAGAATACTTACATAATACTTTTAAGGAAATATAAGTTACGAGGAAGTGATATTTCAAAGTTAGATTTTAGTGCAATACCTGAGGGAAATGAGAACTGATTTTGAAATGCTTTACCGAATGTACAAGTAATTATGTAGAAAGCATCAGCAAGTGTACTTTTGAATATGAAATAAAGTTTATTTTATTTAAAGATTTATTTGCTTTTTAAATGGTTTTTATATATACCGTGAGTTGGAGGATAATACAATTTATTTAATTCTTCAACTAGCTTTGAAACGTAAAAATGGTGGATTAGTAATTATATTGAACTATATGATCGTACCAGATGGAAAATTTTAAAATTACAATCATTTTTAAAACGCATATTTTTTATAATAATCTTTAAAAAAAATTTTTAATAATCAAATCTTGACTAGATAACAATTAATATTAACGTTCTTATTATTTACTAGCGGCCCGCCAGCGGCTTCGCCCGCTTAAACTACATGATTATTACATTAAACAGAATTGATTGACATCTATAATGACTTCTAATATGATTTTTTAGTACACTATCGTAATTTCTACAAGAATTTTTTATTGTTTTGAATTGAAAAATACGACCAATGTTGATATTTGATATTTATAAAATATACATAAAGGTAATTATTTATCATACATATATATTTTTGTAACCTTACATTCTTTTTACCTATGTTATGTACGTCTCATCATAATTTTAAAACTCTATTAAATGTACTGATGTCAGTTAATAATTTAATTTACTGCTTTAGAAACAGCCTTAAATGTTAAATTATTGATTTGGGTTTTGGCAAGGATTCATAAAATTCTTTGTAAAATAACTATAATGATTGCATAACTTTGCATAACATTAACTTCTGTACAGTTTTTAAATTAGTTACATATATTATTAGCTAAATGTACAATTGGTAA
>DWAN01004593.1:0-12016 GCA_018230445.1 Heliconius hewitsoni | reverse complement strand
TAATTTAATTTAATTTTTAATATTATTTTTTTTCACTGGTAACAAGACTACGCAGTAGAATTTAAAGAAAACATTGATATTGACATTCTATGTTTCAAAAATTTGGTGGAAATTAGAAAACGGAATGTCTAAACTCTAGATTTTCACTGTCCTCCTTTTGCCTTTGCCCTTCCTATTTGCGGGATACAGAGTGATTAATGTAGCTTATACGTAAAATGCCATTACATACAAGTACATAAACTAAAACATTGATAATACGACTCTATCATTATAATATTCCCTTTACTTTGTACTACAAAGTAAAGGTTTCCAACAATTTTATTACATAGAAGATTGATGTTAATCCTAAGTGGATATGAGGGTGAGGATGTCGTTGATACTTTATCACAAAATGAAAAATTATTTGATAGCACAAGTTGATGGCAGTTGATAGTATTTTTATCATCCGTTACTTATAATACAACAATATATTAAAAATATATTATATTTTGCGGCGTTTTTACAAATACAATTGAATAAATTTATATGAAAACGGCACTCAAAACATGCTTACGGTTTTAGGGAGTATCTATTATATATTTGGAATGCATATTTGATAGAAATGACTTATTACGTACGTATAAATCTATAATTTGCAATACAATCAGCGCGCTATATTTAGCCGGGTAGGCAGAGGAAACCTAGTGTTGAGACACTCTGATCCCCACTTTTCTGTGAATTCCAGAGATCTATACGTATTGAGTGACGAAACTCAATGCCGCGCTTTGCCTTGACACCAAAGCGAAAATAGAAATATAAATTTGAAAAAATATTTCATTTACTAGAGCGGTTACTATATATATTTCATTTCCTAGATCGAACCCACAACTAGTCGCGTTTACAGTCATTTTGTGCTCCTGCGCCACGACTGGCCTCATATAAGTATAGACTAAAATAAGCAAGGGAGGTAGAACATATTACAAATTCATCATCCTATATCGAGAAAAATAAAGAAAACCTCGCGAAAAATCACTAGATTCTATGTTTTTATGTACTTTAAAATATTGCGTATTTTTCCTACATATAAACTTTTATATATACAACGAATTAAATCCAATAATCCAATTAAAATATTTAATATATTGTATCATTATATATGTTTCATCACAAGGGAAAACCTTGCTTTGTCATCAACTCACGTTCGTTATTTTTACACCTCTCCTATTGAGAAAAATTGCTATATAATAATGTCCATGGACGAGCAGTAGCGCATGTTGATTAGAATATTAAAGCGAGTGTCGTTGGGCGAATTTTTAAAATAATCGAGGCCACCCGTGGCGCAGAGGAGCAAAATGTAAACGCGACTAGTTGTAGGGTCGACTCCCACTCGAGGAAATTAAATATTTATTAAAAAAAAATATTTCCATTTTTTCGCTTTAGTATCGAGGCAAAGCGAGACAGTGAGTTCAGCCACTCAATACGTAATTTCTTCATAACTTAGCGGAAACCGCTTTCCGCTAAGTTATGAAGAAATTACGTATTCAACTATACTACTACGACCGGAGTGTCTCAACACTGTCTTACCTCTGCCTACCACACTGTGCGAATACAGCGTGAAACTGATAAAAAAAACTGTTGGAAATACTTAGTACAATATGTTAATTATCGATATTACAAATGAGCCAAGTAAAGGTATGAGAACACAATATATTGTAAAGCTGCTTTAACAAACGAGCTTCAACTTTCCGATGTGATCAGGAAAATTATATCGCTTACAAACCAACCAAGCTGGAATCAAACCGCAATCTGACACCTCCCACTAAGCCACGACAGTGTTAATTATAGCAATAGTTAAAAGTGGATTTTTAATGGGAATTTTTCCTATCATTATATAGTTTATTAGTTTAGCAAGTATTAAAATTAATCCTTGAAAACTTTTGTATTATTAATAGATGAAAACTTCCATAAATCTATTAAACCATAACTCTTCGCAATCTTCAAAGCTTATTTTGAAAACTGCAACTGATAACAAAGTATGAATATCAATCAAAAGTTACAATTAAAACTGTAATAGATCGTTTCAGAACAAAGAGTTAACTCTACGAAGCTACTTAATTTAAGATGAGAAAAGTTTTTTTTAATAACTCTCAGGTGAATTCTTATCTTGCTTTAGAGCCGGTCTAGATGACGTGTTTTTTTTTGCTTATTAAAATTACGTTATCTGTCTTTGTTCCTTTTTTTACCAGCTTCATGCTGCATCCGGTAGATATCAGGGTAGGCTGAGGGAACCTGCGAAACTAGTATTAAGACACTCGGTTCCCCATTTTCCAGTTCCAATTCTGGAAACATTGTGTATTAAGTGGGGACACTCAACGCCGAAAAAGAAGAAATTAAAATAATAGCGCGTCGCGTTTATAGTTATCGTCGCATTGCTTTTGCGCCACGACTGGCCTCAATTTTCAGATAATGTTACACAAAATAAATAATGTTAATAAAGTTAATGATCTCAACTTACCTCCGTGAACACTGACCATGCTACTGACACCCTCTTCTGAGATGATAACATTTGAAAAAGCCGAAAGCAAAAGCAAATCAGTGAACAAGAAAATATTTTTTTACAAAAAGAAAACCGACTTCGTTCATCAGATCAGTTTGGTTCCAAACTCTCATTAAACTACCCTTGAAATGTATTCTTTCCAATAAGAAAATAATTATCAAAATTTCGGGTTCGAGTTATATGGAGTTATTTGTTGTGTCGTAATTAATGAAATTTTAACACTTATGTGCTTTTCTCATGGATAATATTGTCAGAAATGGACCATATGACACACGAAAAGGTCCCACACCAGATTTCAAATAAAAAATAAAATCAGTAAAATCGGTCCACCCTGTCGAAAGTTCTGAAGTAATAAACATTTAAAAAATATAGTCGAATTGATAACCTCCTTTTTTACAAAAGTCTATTAAAAATATCCCAATTAAAACAACGGACCATACACAATGAATTACAAAAAAAATATTATTAATTATAAAGATTTATTGTACACGATTAACAATAAGAAAAAATATTAATTTTAATAATCAATTTAGTAACAATTGTAATAAAAGCAGAAACGCCGTATTTTTCGGTTGACAGATTATTTGCTAATAAAATAGGTCTTATATAAATCTTTATGATCAATAAATTTATACGACATTGACAGTCGTAAAATGAGATAATTAATTTAGGTTATATTTTATTGTATTTTGATGTAACCTACTATTGTATTTCTACTACTAATTCGGTAATGTGTATTTTTTCGTTAAGGGCTTATATGATATCTTACATAGATTGCCTTTTTTTGGCTCCTAAAGTGCTTTCTATGGTGATAGATAGATTAAAATGTAGATAGATTTCTTATGAATAAATTGTGAAGAAATATGAGCAAATTGCAAAAGGATTATTTATTTTTGTATTTAGTTCCACGTTTCAAGTATCAAGACATTTCGTAGGCCGCTCGCTCGTTAAGCTCGAATTTGAGACATTGTGAGTTGAATAGCGAAACTCATGCCGCATTTTTGATTTTCCAGTGCGGGAAAATGAGAAACTTAATTACCCTAAGTGAGAATCGAACACAAAACCATTGCGATTATAGTCAGATATTGTAGCAACGTGCCACGTATAATTAATTTAAAAAAATAAATAAAATAAGGTGTATTAAACTAATGAATCCAATCAATAAACTGTACGAAATAACCAATGCATACGTTTACAGCCTTTGATCAAAAGGAAGTCTCATTTAACGACTGTTCAATATTTTTGTGATATATTTATATTAATATATATGCATGTACATCTCATTCAGAAAGGTGAAGTAACTTTAGTTTTTAATTCTTTTTAGCTACACAATGTATCTCGGATTTAGCAGGGTAAGCAGAGGGGGCCTAATGTTGAGAAACCTCGTTCTCTATTCTCCGCCAAATTCTGGAGGCATTGCGTTTTGAATGGTGAAACTCGACGCCGCGCTTTGCCTCGACACTAAAGCAAATTTTATTTACTCGAATGGGAATCGAATCCACAACCTATCGTGCTTATAGCTGGCCAAAACTAGCCTGTAGCTTATATGAGAATTTTGGAGAACCCACAAAACTTTTGTTAGTCTAGTTTGCGATGTGATGTAATCCCGTGCAGCTAAGCTAAGTATATGCAAAAGTTTCTGTCATTGTTTCTGGGCACAATATACATATATACAGTAAAGTTATATACAGATTTTTTTTGTCATCACCACTTTAAATGAAATAACAGTTTTAATTACTCTATAAACGCCTAATGCAATTAAAACAAAAGAGATTTTGGCTCAAATGAAAAAGTGATTTTTCAAACAAAATAAATAATAAACTTATATTATAATTGTAAAATACAACGCCATTTTCTAAGAATTACGCACACTGACACTAACCTATCAAAGCGACAACATCGACACCTTATTCACGAAATCACCACGTTCTGAATGGACGGGACGAGGAGGACGAAGCTACAAATAACTACGTGGAATGTAAGAAGAGAGATAGAAGATAAATTAATGGCTTAAGAAGAAGAAAAGATGGATGAGAGTGAATTGGATGTTATTTGAGTGATTGAGACCAAGCTAAATGGCATGACGACCGATTTACCGGGCAGTTGGGTCACTTTCTGGGCCGACGTACCACCACACGTTTTGCGCAGACTCTTCCACCCTATATAAGCTAAAATAGCTTTTGAAGGTAACTTTTGAAACACTGCAACATAGAACTACACCGCGTATAGGGAGTTGTATGTTGCAGTTTTTAATGTTGTTCTACAAAAGTTATAATATGATTTTGATACCAATGTGCACTACAAATTAATCTTAATAAAAATGATGATTGAATATTATAACTCCATTTATTTTTTTTTATTTTATCCAAAATTTAGAAAAAAATATATATTTATAATACCTTATAAATATATATTTTTTTGAGCCATGAAAATTTAATAAAATTAAATTGGTGTCACCATCAACATATACCTCAATTTAGCAAACTAATTATATTTTTAAGTACAACTTCAAGTAGTTTTGACTTACTGAAGAAAAAAAACACAAAATATAATTTACTATGCATAATGCGTAAGAACAAAAGTTAAGTAACTGTTCTATGCTATCTTAAACTTTGGTTTACAAATACCACATAAAGTTGTTCGCGTCTCGATGGCTTTTAAGAATCTCTTGATCGACCTTCCACCATCTCTATGAAACCAGGTCAAGAACAAACTAAATCCTATTATGAGGGGACAATCTATACGTCTGATCAAACTCTAGAGAGTCTCGGTAATAAGTAATGAAATATAATTAATTAAAAATATAAAGAAAATGAAATTGATATTTTTTGTACTGGAAGTTAATAAACGTATTGTGATTTTTACTTTTATAGTGAATTGATTCTGGTATTTTTATTATATAAATTATTCCAAATTATTATGTTAAGTACATAATAACATGTACTTAGGTTATAACGTTCGAATCCCAAATAAAAAAAAACTCTCCATAGACGAATTGATAATGGTACATACGTATTCTGCATTTCAGGGATATCTGAAATGGAGGTTTTCCCGCGGGATAGATGCGTAAACTGATAAGGACACTATGTTAATATGCGTTGGCTTATCTGATTATATATGAACAAAATGCTTAGTTGAGTTAATTAATGGAATGTAGGACGTTTCAGCAGCTTGAAATTTTATACATAACGCTTAATTTAAATTAAAAACTTGTGTGTATGCTTAATTTTAATTGAATGTATGAAACATTCATTTCTCCGCTCTTATTACGGCGTTCGACTGTAAAATTGTAAAACGCCCGAACGAACACACAAGGTTCGATTTCTACCCGTGGCGATGCATTATCTTTAAGTGGATGTGTGACACTTGACTCGATATTAAGTCTCCTCCGTCTCCTCTATCCTACTATGCGATAAAAGCGTGAACTTGTTTCTCTACATTACTTTGCTCGTTGACATACAAGTTTATAGTTTTTTTTAGTTCAGAGATTTAAATAAAATGTTACATAGCTTTAAACATAATTTTCCTAGAATAAATAAAAATGCAAGCATTGATAACAACGATTTTATACTATTTATTTGTTAAAATTTTAATTGCCAATATTTTAGATACGCTACATAAATAGTTTATTGGAATGACTGTTAACCTAAATAAAATATACATTTGTTGTACTGTCACCATTTTTTGAGGTTAGTAACGAATAAAATTCAGTATTCGACGAATATACGCGTTGTATTCGTTAGGTTCATATGATATTTGTATGGAGTACAAAATAAACCAGATTCGGTTACTAACACAAAAAAAATATTGATTTTAAAATATTTTTGGTGCCACGTGATATTGGAACTTATCATCGAAAAATCAACGTTTGTGGGTTCAAATTCGCATTTACAGTAACATGTCTCTTATAATGAAAGATGACTTTATTTGTTAATAGAATGTAATATTATAAAACATACTGATATTTTCTCTAAAATACTATAAAAATATATATCGTCATCTAAGTGTTTCTGTATTTACATTATTTTTTGGCTCTCCAGTAGTACTAATATATCTAAATTACGAAAGATATTAAATACATTTATTTAAAAATAAACACATCCATTCTTTTTCAACTAGCTTTGTTATAATGCCAAGATATACATTGTCACCTGATCCACGAGTTTTTCTTTAGGGGAAGGAAAAAGAAATCATATTACCTTTTTAAGCCATGAAATCATAATAATAAAATTTCAGATCCTCCAATGTTTCCCCTTATATTTGACATCTGAAATGACTGATTGAATTTCTTTCAAATGGTAACAGAAATCGGAAGGTTTTCATTATTATAATATAGAAAATTTATTTTTATATTTTTATTTGTAGTAAAGTAAGTGGGGAACGGAGTGTCTTACTAGATTACCTCTGCCCACCCTGCTATGCGGATTCATATTCTCCAATATCATTTGTCTTTCTCCAAGTAGAAAAAGACCCTAGGCTTTTTCTCTACATTGCTGTATGAAGCGGAAAGCTAAAAATAATCTATTAATAATATTGCCACTCACTATTTAAATTTGTTTTTTTTTATGAGCTTCAAACTGTATCCCGCATTATTTTATCAATTTAAATAAATATATTTCCTCGAATAGGGATCGAACCCACAACCAGTCGCTTTTACAGCCACACTTTGTGCCCCTGCGCTACGACTGTCAACATACAATGATCTCATGATATATGTAAATATTGTAAGAATTATCATAATTAATTATTGTTTACATTTTTTTAAATTAACCCTAAGGTTCGCATTTCCGCCTACCTGCTACGTGTGGGATACAGCGTGAAAGTTAATAAAAATATCTATAGAAAAAATAATAACTTTTAAAGTTATAGTTTTGTAAAATCTAACATCAGATTTAATCTACAAAAAAAACGAATTTCCTTTTGTCACGTAACTTAAAGCTAAACTAGGCTATAATCAAGCATTGACCTAACACGCAGAGATATATTGTGAAAAACAATAATATCTTAACAGAGTTAAATGTGGAAATCGTAATTTCATTCATACAATGTTAACGCTGTATACTTCGCATAGCAGAGTAGGCCGAGGGATTCCAGGGAACCTGATGTTAAGATACTCCATTCCTAATAAGACACTTCCGTTCCTCACTATTAACCAATTACATTATCATTTTATCCTGTAGATATTTCTATAAATGTGACTTCAAATAGTGTAAATATGTACATATGTAAATCTGACATCAAGTGGAAGAGGAGAACGGAGTGTTTTAGCACTTACTTTTGTTTTCATATCCAGGAAAAAGACTGAAAGTCAAAAGGCATACATTGCTTTTTATAACTTAACCATACTCAAGATAAATCTGAGCGAGCTATTTAAATTTTAAAAATAAATTTAAAAGTTAAATTCTGATTTTATAAATCTTTAATGCATCAGGCTTATTGTATTCGTAAGTAGGACAGAATAATGAAAACAATTTGTTATTCGGTTTATTTTATTTCTAGAACAGCAACAAGTTCCGGTTGCCTATGGAAGGGCCATTTGTCTTTGAAACCCACAAAATAATAATGTACAGTTACAACTTATGTTTATAAATCAGCTATATCACTTTAAATTGTTAGTATATTTTATTAATAATTATTTATTACCTTTTTTTGTGCTGTTCATAGTAGGCAGAGAGCACCTGGGAACGTAGTGTTAAGACACTCTGTTCTCATTGAGATACTTCCGGTACCCACTTTTAGCCGAATTCTGATAACATTTCGCGTTGAGTGTCGCAACTCAACGCCGCGCTAACAGATAAACGAAATTATAGTATTGAATATTTAATTCCCTTGAGTGGGAATGTAAATCCTGCATCCTGCCGCGCTTAAGCGCACGACTGACCTGAAAAGTAAACTAATGTAACAGAAAATTCCAAATCAAGTAACCAGAACAAGGTTAGAAGTGACTCTCTTTCGCTAGATGCTTTACTTGTCAAGAAATAATACATACATAGAAAAATTCAAGGATCCAGCGTGGCACCTCGCTTCAATAAGACAAAGTGCGGTGTTGCCAATTCAGCTGAAAAACAGAGAACGGAACTTCTTAAGAGAACTGCTTAACTTCTTCTTCTTCTTTATAATATATTTTAAGGCTGGTTACTGGGCTGTGTGTATAATATGCTGACAAGATATATTGGAGGGTAGTGGTAGTCCATAATTTATATAGTTCACTCACTTTTTTCTACTATACAATCTTCACGTGTTTTAAAATGCTAAGTGTAAGAACACTTAGCATTTTTTTTTATTTATATTGAAGAAAAATATATAAATATATAATATATAAATAATAACTTTGGATGTAAGTGCGAAAGGTTATGTTGGGTTCAATTTCCATTCGAAGAAATTAAGTAAGGTAATATTTTCGTTTCTTCGCTCTGGTGTCAAGGCAAAGCGCGGCGTAGAGTTTCGCCATTAGCACGCAATGCCTCCAGAATTCGAAGGAAAATGGGGAGTGGAGTGTACTTAGCACGAGGGTTCTTCTGCCTACCCTGCTATACGAGATACAGCGTCAACCTGACAAAAATTAAAACATTTTCCATTTCCATTCATTCCTATAGTTTTCTCAAAAAAATTACGTAACGAGAAATAAGCTTCTTGTTAGTCGTGACTAAAACTTAACAAAACTACTTAGCGCTAGCTGTCGCGTAGCATTCTTAAGGAAAAAGAAACAATATCATAAACAGTTTTCCCTAATAACACACTTTTCAACATGTGTGAAGTGGCGGAGCTCAACTCCGTGTTTTTGCGAATAGAGAATTGAGATTTATTCATTCCTTGTAAAAGGATTGAACTCACAACTGTCGCGTTTACAATCATTTATTTTACAATCAAAATTGGCGGAACTCAAGTTCACACATTAAATCAAATCAAGGTTAATCACTTGCGCCATAACCAAATAACTTTTAAATTTTGAACTGTAAATTACCTAGTTGATTAATAAAATTTATTTGACTTTGACTATTGTGGGTTCGATTCCCACTCAAGGAAATAAAATATTGTATATGTTCATTTTCTCGATCTGGTGTCGAGGTAAAACGCGGCATTGAATTTGCCGCTCAAGACTCAATGCCTCCAGAATTTGGCAGAAAATGGTGCAGCGAAGCGTCTCAATGGGAACAGAGTGACTTAACACTAGCTTCCCATGTTCCTTCTGTCTACCTTGTGATACAGCCTCACAGGCTAAAAAAAAACTATTTTAAAATAATATACAATAGAAATTCAAATCACTTTATTTATGCTATATATTTTAACTTACCTATATACGTAACTGATTAGGAGCTTCGAGGCTTTTATCATGAATATTGAACCATAAGAGGGACCTTTGCTTACAAATCTAGATTGTGGTTTAAGTTCAAAGATTAAACAATTTTACCGTCGTGGTCACTTCAGCGACTTCCATTACTCAAATAAAATGGTTTTTAACAAATTACTATGGTAGCGAAATGTTAAATTTAAATAAAAAATTTTAAACTGCTTTATATTTTTAGCTAGTTCGTATTTTCCCCATTATTATTTAGTAGTTTTATTTAGGGTTCCGTTCCTTTTAAGGAAAAAAGGAACCCCTATAGGATCACTTTGTTGTCCGTCCGTCTGTCTAACTATCAAGAGTTCAACCAAACAAACTCTATAGTAAATTTCGTGATTTTTGTTTCAGATGTGTAATGAAACACAATGGAGCTTCTACATATAGCTTGGCTGAGAAACCAGTTACAGAGTTTTCTTTGGAAGATGGATACCAAAATCTGAGTACAGTATGTTAAAAAGAGCTTAAAATGGATTTTAACTTCGTGTCACCTACTAATGTGAGTTATGTAAGTTTATTTAATATTATTTATTAGCGATGCAGGGGCACAACCGTAACCGTAAACGCGACAGGTTGTAGATTCGATTCCCACTCGAAGAAGTTAAATATTAAATATTTTCATTTTTTCGCTCTGGTGTCGAGGCAAAGCATTGAGTTCCGCAACTAGATATACAATGCCTTCAGAATTCGACGAAAAGTGGTTCCCCTCTTAAAAGTATGTTAATGAAGACGGAGTCTTTACAATAGGTTCCCAGGCTCCCTCTGCCTACTCGGCAATGCGGAATACAGCGTAAAGCAAAAAAAATGTTTTTTATGAATAGCTTTTCACAATTAAAGTATTTTATCTATACATAATTACATATAACTGATATACAATATACATAGAACCTTATGCGAGACACTGTGTTCAATATTGTTTGCCCTATTCCGAGGCATTACATGTTGTGTGACGTAACTTAACGCAGCACTATGTCCACCACGGTGAAGAAATGAAAATTGTTTAGAGCATAATCATTTCGTTGACATCAAACCCACAACCGCTATTTTTACAGCCTTGTGCGGTCCCACAGTACCACAACGCATCAAGCCCTGGATAATATTAATAAATAATAATTATATATAACAATAATTTCACTAATGATACTGAAGCAACTTTTACAAACTTCTACTTTTACAAACTTCTAACATGTGCAAGTTTATCATCTATCAGATGAGTTAAGATAAAGTTAGATAAAATAGCGATATTGACTATCTTGCAGAAAACGTTTTATCTATAATTGTAACTCTTTATATCGCCTATATTGTTTTTAAAATTATGTGCTTTTTAAAAAAGATATTAGTGCATACAAATAATAGCTACACTTTTATTGGCAGCATGTGCCAGAAATTTCGGGCCCATTCTTTACAATGCGGTAAAAGATAACAGATTTGAAAATATTAATCAGTGGAAGAGTGTGTGACTGTAAAACGCGACAGGTCGTGGGTTCGATTTCCATTGAAAAAAAGTAGTTGAAAGTATAGTATAGTCAAAGAAGCGGGGAAATGAAAATATTTTATATTTTTATTTCCACGTTCTGGTAATGAGGCAAATGCGGCGCGATATGACTGGCTTTGACGTCCATATATGGACTAAATTAATCTCAATAGCTAACTATATCGGAGTATTACATTAAAGTTTCATATAGGTATATATTTGGTTAAAATTAAAAAAAAACGGAGCTGAGATATTTTTGCTTTGCTCATTTGTATTATTGAAATGTGACATGTGAAGACTTCAATAATAATTTCACAATAAAGTGAACTGATTAATTTACTAATTTACTGAAAGTGAATTATAATGTCACTTAAAGCAAAAGTATATAACATTTATGAATTTTAAGTTTTTTTCTTTGAGCAAAAACGAACCTTTAACCGGAATTTGCTTTGAAGGATAAAGCCCACCCGTTTCTATACGGATTTCACTGAATCATTTTGACACTCCTGTTTAATTAATGTGGGGACCAATGCAGCTCAACGTTGAATATGTTCTAATTATATGTTTTTTTAGCTTTATTTTGTACACTAGATAGCATGGTAGTCAGTCATGTGACATGTGAAGACTTCAATAATAATTTCACAATAAAGTGAACTGATTAATT
>DWAN01004592.1:0-12016 GCA_018230445.1 Heliconius hewitsoni | reverse complement strand
TTAAGTAAATATTTCATCTCCTCGAGTGGGGATCGAACCCACAACCAGTCTGTTTACAGTCACACTTTGTGCCGCTGCGCCACGACCGGCCTCGTTTATTATAAGTTGTATAATAACAAATTACTTACATTCATAGGTTTTTTTAGCGAAACTATTAGCCGCATCTTTCTCTATATCTTGTTCTGATCTTTGTTGAAAATCTAATGGAGATACACCTTCCTACAACATAACAATATTAAAAAAAAATGTTTACTTTTAAATATTTTATTTTAAAAAATAGAAAACTAACAAATAAAATAATATATAAAATAGATATATATTTATTTTATATATCTATGACATATATTATTTTATTATGTTGGTTAAATAAAAAGGTTACATTATTTAAATGGAACAAGTTTTAGAGTATAGACTCAAATTTAAATTTTGTTTTTTACTGGAAGATTAAATAAATAAATATTACGCAATGCTTTGTTGTCATATTTCTAAATATATCATTCTTCGATATAAATTACGATTCCAAATAAAAGTCAAGTAAAAAGAATATTAATCACTTAATATTTGCCTATTATAATAATATAGATAAGCTATATGTAACAAAAGACTTCCAGCAGTGCTAGGGACTTTTAATCCCAGTGTAAGCTTATTTAACTTTTCATGATTTTTTTAAGCATACACCTGCCATACAGCAATATAGAAAGAGAAAACATAGTACCAAAACACTGATATAATACCTCACCATAGGCATATAGGCTATCAGTAAATACCCCCACCATGAGGCTAAAAGCTCTCTAAACACCAATTTAAAAAAATAAGTTATTTTACTCTAGCAAAGAAATAACAAACTTTACATACTGAGAGTTTGTAAAAATCTCCCCACAATGGTGCTAATAACATAAATAAGTTGTAAACAATTGGCTTAGTGGTCAGTTAGGTTCAAAACCCAATATTAACATAATAGTTTTTTGTTTCTAAAAAATGTTTCTTTTCTAAGTGTAGAACACTTTAAACACTTTAAAAATTAAAAAAAAATTACTAACCTTCCCAAATAGAAAATCACTAACAGACGATGAAGCTTTGCTCAGTTGATTGGTAGTGAATTTCCAATATGAGGTATTCTCTTGATACACTAGAGCAATGAAGTCATTGGCCCATGGTGCGTTCGATTGTAACCAATTACGAGCATCTGGACTTGATCTAGAAATATTTCATCACATTAATATATTTATATGCCAAAAGTAATTAATATTATGACATTCCATTAATGTCCAAAATATGTCCCACCCAATTTTGAACACATTGTGTGTTTAGTGGTGGAACTCAATGTCATGCATTGTCTGAATATCGACATAATAATTATTTTCATTTCCTACCTAAGCTAGGAAAATAATAATTTTTTACATGACTGGTTTCCAAAAAGAGTGGGTTTAAATCCTACTATAGTCAAATTCTTATACATTTTTTAAATAAGTATTGAAAAAAATTAAATCATCTAAGCTGGTATCAAACCTTCAACTGGTTCAACTTCCATTGGGTTACAACAGAATAAATATCTCATTATATAAAAAGCTAATTAAATTTTTACACAAAGCATGAATAAGCTATACTTATACTGTGTATAATGTAATTTATATATGTATATGTAAATGGAATTAGAAATCTGGTAGACAACATATGAAATTAAAAAAGATGAATTATAGAATCATTTTTTATTTTCTCCCTTTGAAATTGTGTTATGTTGGATTCTGCAATTCAACTGGTAATGTCTCAAAATGGCAGACAGTGACAACAGAGAATGTTTACACTAAGTTATCTTTGCCTGCCCTGATGATTATCTGATGATTGTGAGTAAGACAAATGTGAAAATATATTATATATCTCAGAAGCATCTTAATTGAAGTACAATCTTCACTCTTATAAAAAACACTTTAAATTTTTGTATGTTTCATTTAACTCAGTTTATAAATAATAGATTATATTTATAGATTATATAATAGATTATATAACTTTACTTTCTCATGGCAGAGGAAGATATAAAAACATTGTTTTTAATATACAAGAACCAAATTCATACTTAGCATAGACTACCGCTGCACCAGTAAGGACAGTCGCTCCAATGGTTCCCCATAATAATTTACGAGATTTAGGTTTTTGTTTAGGTTTCTCTGATTCATATTGCGCATATCGGCGTCGTGGCGCCCTCATTACTATTAATGCGGCGCATGATCCATCTCCAATTTGTTTTCTGACCTGTAAATATTAATTATTATGCTGGATACAGTGTACAGCTAAGGAAAGTATTGATAATAATATATTTGATAGCAATAAGAAAGTGACCTACTACAAATGAATTCATACAAATTATCTTTAAACATATTCCCAAATTGAATATATTTTTCTTAATTTGATTAAAATTTATAGCTCATTTGAGATTATTTTTCTATTTAATTAAATAATTGGATAATTTTTTATCTTATCAACAATTAGACATTTTTTTTATTTCGGCTAATTCTTTAATGTAGTTTTTCTAAATTTCATCTGTTTGTCATTGACCATTAATCTCTAAATAATATAGAGGTTATATACAAAAATGACGTCCGCCGATTGTTATGTAAGGCACAACAATAACAAACTTTGGTAATGTTATTCAAATAATATAAGAAATTAAACATTCAAAATAATTAATTTAAATGTAAATACCACTAAAACATGCACTTAATATAAATAAAAGTCAAAACATAAGAAACAAAAGTATCCTATAAATATTTTCACGTATAAAAGTTTATTATAAATTAAAACTTTAGTCTGACTATTTTAATACTTTAAAAATGGTACTTACTAAAACTAAATTAGGGTTTGTTAAATGGTTTGTAAATCTATACATTTTCGGCAGTCAATCTCTTCTACTCGGGCTGTCAAAAGCGAGGACTATTCGGCGACCATAGACAAAATATCACTCAAACAGTGTTGCCTTATATACATATAATTATATCTATAATATTTCACTACACAGCCTGCTACGATATTATTTTAATATGCATTCTTAATCAAATTAACTTAACTTTTCATTTTACTATTGTACCATAATTTTTAGTTTTACTTTCACATTGATCTTTAACAGAATAATTCACATAAAATTTTCGGTTCTCTTCTCTATTTACGGTACGGCATTATGTCTTTAATTCAGTCGAGTACAAATGATAACGTCTAAGTTCTTTGTTTTAAAACACACTGAAGAAATTGATCCGTAAAAAAGAACTAATAAAAAGTTATTGATTAAATTAAATTGCAAATAATTTAGTCTGCAAAAGTACGAACTGACAGTGACAGAAGAATCAGAGAGAAACTTAAATGTCAATGTGAAATAACAATTTAAAATATAAATAGTACTTTAATTAATTCTTAATTTCCAGGCAAAATGTTTCGATACGCAATATCAGGTTTATATTCAATTTTTATATATATAATTTATATTTCATGTCCTTTTTGTTTATAACCAAAAAAATACCTATACGACAGCCATTGATTTAAGGTTATTTGTTTCAGCGTTTCGAAGCATAAGACCTATACCGACACCTTATTATACTGCTGCTAGAATTATAAATGAGGCTCCAAAGTGCTTTTCTACTCTTAATTCTTCCAGTCTTTTGGCAAAGACGAAGTATGAAAGAAATTCTTTAATAAATAACACACAAATATTAGATATTTCGAAACATTTAGTAGTCCCAGTAAGAACAGTGACAAAATTTAGTTTAAAACGAGGCAAAAGGAAGACTGTTAAAGCAGCTGTTAAGAGATTCTTTAGATTGCACTGGGGTGCTTGGATCAGGACGAAAATTGGTCGTCACAAGAAATTATGGAAGAAATCTGCTCCAAATAAGCGACGTCTAAGGCAACATGTATTCTGCAATTCCACTCAATCAAAGTTGTTAGATAAAATGGTAACAAGCTTTTGGAGAAAACCTAAATACTATGTTGATGATCCATATGCCCCATACCATACTCGAGAAGAATATCATGTAACAAGAAAGAAGCCAAGAGATTTTAATTAAATAGTAATTATTAACACAATCAAAACATAGATAATAAAGTTTTAGTTGTCATAATTTGTCACTCATATTATTTAATAATCTACCTTCCTCTAAATTTATAAAAGTGACCTCAGACAAATTATTGGCATTTGTTCCTCCCTTGGTTCACTTATGTAAAAAATATGAGGGACCACAAACAACCAACATTTTTTTTATCTACATTATTCTTAACTTGCTGTGATTTTTGGAATATTAACAAAATATAATTACAAATTTTACTCTCCTATAGTGAATATATATCTATACTAACTAGATAAAGACTAATATATCATAAAGACATACAAGTAATACATGTATAAACCATCAAAATCATTACTATCAATTTTTCAAACAATTTTTTTTTCGTTCAGTTCGAATCAGTTTCGATCGTTATATATCGTAATACATTCTGTAATCATACATTCACATATATGAGAACGGGGAACGAAGTGTCTTAACACTTGGTTCCCGTTGCCTACTCTGCTTTATACGGGATACAGTGTGACGGTATTAAAAATATACCAGAATATGTAATTATTTGAAAAAAGACGAAATATTTAATTTTTTTTTCTATAGAATACAAGAAATTATATTATAAGTATTAAAGTTTTATTTGAATAGCTTAAGAATTTCTTATCTAGTCAACTGTTCGTCTCAAAGTGGCTATACGCTCAATTTTGTCATTAAAATATGTCTTAATTTTTTAGACAGTTGAAAGATTTTCTACAAATATATCGTTTACAGTAGGGTCAAGTCGGGATCAGTGACTCGGATTTGTTCAGATGTTAAAATTATAAAGAAAAAATTAAATAATAAGCTGAAATATACACCCGACATACTTAAGTACCTTAGTTACTAATCTTTCTGCCTGCATTATAAGTTTTCCAATTAAATCAATATTAAAATTGATTAGGTTTTTTTTAAAGGAGCAATGTGCTACTGTTTATTGCAGAGGGAACCTAATGTTAAGACACTCCATTCTCCACATACATACAACGTAAAGCTATTTTTTTTAATTATAGCGAAACCACGAGAGCCAAATGACAAGACGCTGCATGACGTCACACGCTTTGCTAAAATTTGCTGCGGAGGCCTTACTTTATTATTTAATATCATAGTAGTTATTAAGGATAGGAAAAATTAAAAACACATTGATTCTTCTCGAGTTACCTATTTTTTATACATACTGATAACAGAAAACGTTGGTGTGAGTCATTGTACTTATTTATCTTGAAATAATTCTGTTTTTTGTTTTGTGTGGGCAATAAATAATTTGGCCAGAGGCCAGTCGTGGCGCAGTGGTGCAAAGTGTGACTGTAAAACCGACTGGTTGTGGGTTCGATCCCCACTCGAGGAGAAGAAATATTTACTTAAATTTATAATTCCATTTCTTAGCTCTGGTGTCGAGGCAAAACGCGGCGTTGAGTTCTGTCACTCAATACGCACTGCCTCTAAAATTCGGCAGAAAGTGGAGAACGGAGTGTTTTAACACTAGGTTCCCTTGTTTGTGCGGGATACAGCTTGAAGCTAATTTGTCTACCCTGGTTTGTGTGGGATACTAATAAATAATTTGAATTTTAAATGAAACTACTTTAACGGAATTAATGGCGTATATTTAGTTCACGGGTCCCGTGACCATGGACTACTGCAAAGTGTTCGAAACGTCGGGTTATCAAAATGTATAAAAATACTAAATATACGCGATTAATCCGGTTAAAATAGTTTCATTTAAAATGTGTAATAATTATGAAAATCAAAGAACTTATTAAGTAATTTGAAGTTAAAATGCATGGGACCCCCTTCGTTGCTCCGGGGCCTCAACATATCTAAATCCGGTCCTAGTGCTAAGTACCAGTGGCATCCGGATATCATACAAAGGCATTTGTTTTGAACCCTCCGAAAGACGTATATCTTCATGTGTTCGAACACGACAAAAGCATATAGCAAATGCAGTTTTTGTACAAAGTCAGCTTGCTAGAAACTTTTAATATAATCATACCCTTGAATGAAAGTGGAATTTACAACTCTGTTGCAATGAACTTAAAAATAAATTCTTATTTATATTCCATCTTAAAAATAAATTCTTGTTAATCTAAGCCAGTCATATTTATATTTAAGTATATAGTTGTCTGAAATATTGTACTGAACCTAAAAAAGTGAAAAAACTGAACGTTTTTAATTAAAATGAAACGAGCAAGAATGTTCACAATAGTTTATTTTACGTAAACACATTCATTCAGTATTTTGAAGTAAACGTTATTTCTTCTTTAATTTAACTTTTTTTTACTATACAAAACAGTATTACTCACAGATGAAAAAAATATATTAAATATAAAACGAAACATTATTGCACCACCAATAATATTTTTTTTAACTGCGAAAAGTTTTTTTAAATTTTTTTATATGTAACAACAAAAAATAATAACGTACATGGGAAATATAACGTTTAAAATAATATGTCCTTTTCATGGCAGTGTACCATTGGGGAAGAGCAGAAATCTATATTATTTTCGCTTCAAAAATAAAACATATTTTATAACTTGCACACCTTTTAAAACCTCACATAAATTATTAAATACTATTTATTAGTTATTATCTGTAGAGAGGAAAACACAAATATACTACAAAGTATAATATTATAATGCAAAACTGTTCAGTATTTAAAATGCTAACAGATTAAAATAGGATTTAAGATCCATAATTATTTATTTTATAAACATCAATAATTCTAGTATAGTCTATTTCACAACATTTGAATTCTAAAATCGCTAATAATTTACACAATAGTAGGTAAATATGTAGAATTACATTAAAGTTGATGTGTTTAAAATATTTTTTATACGGTAATAAATTTCGCTTGAAAAGGAAAACTTGTAAGGGTAGGAAATTAGTGGCCATTTTACTATTATATAGTCGAATGATTATAATAAGCAAAGTAAAAGAAAAAAAACGAAAACATTTTTTTTTAAAACAGATAATATTTTAAATTCTTAATTATATACACAAAAACAAATTATATCGTTGTACACATTAGCAAAATGATCTAAACTAAAAATCCCAATACATTACACTAAGCCTTATGAAAATCAATTTTCATTTAATATCTACTTAAAAAAATAAGCTTAATCATTGCAAAAAGTTGTCAAAATAAATAAAAGTTATAAAAAATTAAATGTCTCTTTAGTATTATTATTGCACATAGCTTCACAAGTGAAGTGGACGTAATTACCATAATATTATAAAAGTTAGATAAGTTTAAATAATTCGACTAGCATCATAATACTTTCTGCTTAAAAAAACAATTGACAACATAATTCGTAATTTATATGTAAAACAAAAACAATATCTTATTCATTATAGAGTAAATCTATGAAATAAAGCTGGTGATACACAAGAATATAGCATCGAAGGCCACGTAAAATATGTATAACATGATAATATATCATGTTAAATAAGTTAATTGATCGATAATTATATTACGACTCGTTAAATTATTCTGTAACAAGTAAAAAAATGGTTTTAAATAAGTCGAGTTTTTATAAATTCTAAATAATTAATAGATATTCATAATATCTTTATATACAGATAAATAATATATACATAGATAAAGAGTAAAAAAGGAATCTAACCTGTTCTAATTAAAAAGTTATTTTCAAAAGTCGCCGGTCATATTTATATTATACAGAGTTTAAAATAGAAATCTCGCGAAGTAACACTAAATCACAGTCTATATTAAATACGTCAACATTTATCTAAGATTTAAACGTCAAAACGACGAATAGATTAAATAAATACATCTTATAAAGTCTAGATCTGATTGAGATATATAAGATATTGCTCATAAAAAAGTTACATACAGATTATTTATAGATTTCTTTACTTTCACGCCATAGGGAACCTAGCGTAAAGACATTCCGTTCTTCACTTTCTTTCACTTATCGAGGCGAAACTTAGCACGCGATTTTCGCGACTCAGAGGAAATAAAAATAATAAATGCCACCGAGTGGTCATCGAATCAGCTACTGTCGCATTTACAGTCAAGAAACTGCCGTTGCGCCACAACGGCCTTTCAAAAAGAAATATGAAAGAACTATATAGACATGTTAATACTTTTTCTCTATTTCTATATATAAATATAAAGTTTACTTTTCTCAATCAGAAATGATAAGTTCTAAAGTACTAAGTAGGTCCATTCTAACAGTATCTAGGTATTAGGTAAATACTTGAAGAAACACTAAACATTTAAGAATGTCCGTTAATGTCTCGCGCTAGTCAATCGATTTGGACGGTTTCACTTTGTCCTTTTTGTCCGAACTGCTTTGGCTGCTCCTGGAAATATAAATAGAATTTTTGTTAATAATAATTTTTGTTAATCCGTATTTAATTATTTTTATTTCCACGCTCTGGTAAGAATGCAAACCACGGTATTGAGTCCTGTTACACAACACTAAATGTCTCAAAAATTAGGCGGTAGGTGGGGAACAGGAGGGCTCTCTACATATTCGCTATACGCAGGACAGTATATTATGGCAAAAATAATAAACGGAATTGTCCAATTATTTTTGCCATATTCTTTCTGTATTCTTAACAAATAAAATCATTTTCTATTATACTGAAATAATATTATGTATAAATATAAAGGCAAGGCCATAAATTAATAATAATTAAAAAAGTAAGGAAATGAAAAATAATAATATTCAGATTGAATAACATCAAAAATACACACCAATACAAATATATCTTTGTCTGCGTTAGTAAATTATTTAAAAAATACACTTACCAGTTGAAACTTAGCCGTCACAACATATGGCATAACCTGTAAATTTATATAAATTATTATTATGTATAATGAACGTCTAATAACTTTCATGATGAGGCACAATCTCTAGTAACAACTAAAAAGAATGTGATAATTATGTCGTAATAGCTTTGGATTTCACCCGCATTGTCTAAATTCCAGCGACAAATAGAGAACAGAGTGTCTTGACACTTTACTTTCTTCACCTATTTTGAGTTAATTAAGTCAAGTAAATAAAATATGTAAGTTTACTATACAAGTCTCTTAACAGGCACAAGGCACCAAGCCAGATTTGCTCTGCCTACTCTGTTATACTCGTATGCCGAATATAGCTAGAAGCTAAGTAATTTTTTTTTTGTTGTTTAAGTTGTTTATATTATAAGTTTATATTTTTTGCCAAATTCCATAACTGTAGGTTTATACAAATAGATATTTATGTTGTTAGCATCGGTTCCATAGAGGCGCGGGTTCAAATCTCGCTACGTTCAAATTTTTAAACGTTTTCTTATTATCCTAATTTTTTTAAATATTTCCGAAAATTTTTTCATAGGGATCGAGTGTTTTAAAAAGTTTACTTAATGATAAAGTGAACACTGACCGTCCTTTGTGCTTAGACGTCTTGGGCACAGGAGGCTCCGCCGCGCTCGGCGCCGTCTCGTCGCGCGTCTCTTTGCTTGGCGCGTAGAGGGATCTGAAGAAAACTTCCCGTTCACATCGATTATGTTGCTTTATTGTATGTTTATGTTTGCTATTTAGTGCTATTTAGTTGTATGGGTCATTCAAGTATTTCATTTTATTAATACTTAGATACGCAATATGTCAATAATTCTGCGGGGGGTTAGGGGACGGAGTGTCTTAACACTAGGTAATCTTTGCTTATTGCTGTATCCAGCATATAAGGCGCTATATGCAGAATACCCCTGTGATCGCCAATCCTTTAGAACCCTGTCCACTTATCCCATATTATCAAAAATAATAATAGTAATATGTACTTGAATGACCCGTATTTTAGTGCTTTAGACATTTTGTTAGGTTAGTTAGTTTCTATTAGTTTAAATGAACTTTTATATAAACATAAAATTGAATGAATGGTCTGTAGAAGCGAATTATAAAGCAGTAACTACATTGAGTTCAAATTGCACTCGTTTAATCAACATAATGCAGAATTGGGTGCCCCATCACCTAATACAGTCACTGGCAAAAATATGTTAAATGAATTCCTAACGATATATCTAATTTCCTTTAAACTAATGACATTGATTTTTTTCTTGGAAAAAAAATATATTTCTCTATCTAATAAACATTATTTACAAGCTGATTTTTTTTAAGAAGATCAAATACGTCATTGTTGCACCAAATGCGACATTATGAAAAACTCATATTTAATTTCAAAAATATTTGTTTCAGAATGAAGAATGTAATTGTTTATTTTTACTTGTCTTATTATATTACAAGTGTAGTGTCCAATGGCTGGATTTCAACCATATATTTTTTTTAGTAAAATTTCAATACAATACTACTAAGTATTTAATTTTCACTACAATATATGAGAATATGTATAATCAATACAAAATATGGCATGATATGACTAAATAAGATTTAACTACATGAAGACACAAAAAACAAAAACAACGACCTACCTAGTAAGTTTGGTGCGCGCGGGGCGCTGGAGGGCCCCGCTCTTGCCGCGCCGCAGCGAGTGGAAGGACGTCTTGATGGGCTTGAGGAGCGCGGCGTTGTCCGCCGCGCGCGCGCAGTTCAACGTCGTCACCGTCAACTCCACGTCTTTGATGGGCTCATTTGATGCTGCAAATTGAAGTTTTTGCGTTTCGAATAACTCTTTTTTTATAGTTTCACGCTGCATCCCGCACGTACGAGTATGATTATTACTAGTATTAACACATTCGTTCCCATTGAGACACTTTCGTTTCTCACTTTCTGTCGATTTTTACGGCATTGCGTGTTAAATGGCGGGACTCAACGCCGCGCTTTATCGTCTAACCATAGTGAAGAAATTATAATATTAAATACATAATTCCCCCGAGTGGGAATCGAACCTCAACTTGCATGTTTGTGCAAACAAAAATTAAACGAAACAAACCTGTGAATTCCTCAATAGGTTTATCAATAGTGTCGTGATCGATCCAAGTTAAACCCATTTCAACCTTTTCCGCCAAGTCTTGCCACCGTTGTCTATTTTCCATGGTTCCCGTGTACAGCGGTTGTATCCACGGGAACGTGTCCGACAGCACTCTGTACAGCGGTAGACATATCATGTCTATGAAACCTACTTGCATTTGAGGTAATTCGTCTTTTTTTTCTCTGAAATAATAAATTAAAATCAGCTTCACGCAGTATCCCGCACACAGTAGGGTAGGCAGAGGGAACCTAGTATTAAGACACTCAAGACCGACAAGAGTTGAATGGCGGAACTCTACGCCGCGTTTTGGCTCGGCACCAGAGCAAAGAAATGTAAATATAAATTTAAATAAATATTTTATTTTCTCGAATGGGGATGGAACTTACAACCAGTCGCGTTTACAGTCATAGTTTTTACCCCCCTGCCACGTCTGGTATGAAATATAAAAAAAAACTAAATTATTTTCATTAGTATATTTATTAACAATTACACATCTGTTATTACATATGCAACAAGTCAATGAATGTAAATGAGCCAAAAGAGGTGTCGCCCTCTTTTTGTTATAATATAAATGATACAAAATCTTTACATAAATGCGCGCTTTATTGTTGTAAAGTTTCATCTATATTAGTTCAGTAGTTATTGCGTGTAGGTTTAAAATTGACAAATAAAAATGCTTATGTTTATAAAACATTTTCAACTTCTCCAAAAGTGGAAACGGAATTTCTTAACACTAAGCTCTCCTCTACCGCGCTATACAGTACCTGTCCATCATAGCTATAGGTTGTTGGTTCAGCTGTAATTTCTCCAAGTCTCCCTGATCGAAGAATTCATCAGCTACCAATTTGGCCACCTTATGTTGTACCTCCCAGGGTTTCGCTATTGCTGATACATCGCATGCTGTCATCATCATGCCGCATAGCACTGGACGAAAATAAATTATAAAAAAAAAAAAAATCAGCTTCACGCTGTATCCCGCACAATGCAGGGTAGGCAGAGGGAACGTAG
>DWAN01004591.1:0-12016 GCA_018230445.1 Heliconius hewitsoni | reverse complement strand
TGCACGTGTGGATGCAGCCGGCGGCGGCACAGCAGGTGCGCGTGCGCATATGTCCCTCAACATGATTTGCAGAGAACACTTTACAAGATTTGTGGTTAATGCGTTATAGTTATTTTTCATTAACAATTTACAAACATACGTTCGTATATACATTTACATTCGAGGCCAAGGCATTTTGCTTGAATAGGTTTTCCTAGTTGAGCATCTACGACCCAAAAATAGATTAAATTTGATTTACTTGTAGTAAAGAAATTTTCTGTTATAGGCTGACCTCTATATTTTCCGAGATAAGATGGGTAGAAGCGTGGTTTTTTTTCAAAAGTTATTTCAGGTTTTATTAATTAAGGATCCGTATACCTTTTTTTTCATACAGATTCAAAATTTGTGTATATATGTATATGTATGTTTATTTTTATAATTTTTATTGTGTTATTTCAAAATAAGGATATTATTATTATTTTTTTCGGATTACGCAATAAAAATTAAAAAAGTCGGTAATGAGCACTTCTATCGACTGTTTCAGTTTGTCTTTTCTTATAATAAACATAAAAAGACATTTGCTTGAGACTTGATTATTAAATTGATATTTTCGACGCCTAAGAATTTATTTTTGTTAATATAAAACTTCATGTAAATTCATAAAGTTTTTTTGCTTATGCAAAATTGAATTAATTAGGTTAAGCTGTGGCACGACGACGATGAACGTAATGCGTGTTACAATACATTAGATTGACCTCATTTTTACGAGTTATATAGTAGAGGCTTGGCTGGACATATACCTACTAGTAAAACAATAAACGATTTTTTTTATTCTAATATAGTAGGCCGACTTTTTCAATCCGTACCATATAACCATAGTCCATAAACCTTAGTAAAACCAATAGGTCTTTTATATCTCTTTTTTTTTATTGTTATTATGTCATTTTTTTAAATTGTATTAGGGTTTTACAGAGTTGTTAAAACTATTCTACTAATTTAAAATGGTGACCGCATAAACCATGGTATGCATGCAGATCGAACCTGGAAACCTAGTGTTAAAACACTTTAACCTACTTTTAAGAGGAATATTGTTTACTTATATATTACGAAAACTACGACTTGACCTAAATATACGTATATGTATGTACATAAATATATATAAATGCTTTTGTTTCGTTCACTCTATTTGACGAACATCTGCTGATACAGTTCTCATTTAATAATACAGACACGCGATCGTCGCCACGGTGGAACATCACGGCTCGTTAAATATAATATGGATTATATTATTGTCTTAAATAAGTTACTTTTAAAAGAATGTAATAATAATAAAAAGTTTATAATTGATTATTCTCATACACAAATTAAAAATAAATAAAAAATCGGCAGAGGGAACCTAGTGTTAAGACACACCGTTCCCCACTTTTTATAAATTTAAAAATGTCTGTTCCCACAAAATTCACAAAAATTTCCACAAATTTAAAGTGTATCAAAATACATTAAAGCTTTCAGAGAAACTTCTATCACGAGCTGTAAGTAGGCTTATAATTATAAGACATAAAAAATTTATAAACAAGAGTTCTATATTAAAATACAGAGCCGAAAACCAAGTTACGTTACAATTGATAATAAATATTAACTTAATTAGACAGGTGGATTAAAGGACAACATTATAATACGAAATGAACATGTTTTTATAACACGTTAAGAAAAACAAGTTTAATATAAGATTGTAAGTGTGATTAAGCCAGATGCTTGGATAATATTTATGAATCTTGGCCCCGCCATGTGCAGCTGGCGGCGCATCTGCTCCGCTACCGTACACTCTTGACTACCTGATCGGAAATAAGTATAACAATTACCTTTAAAATGACGTTTTAAATCTGCAAGCTTAACCTTTGTGAAGAGGCTATGTGATAATTATTTATTTTGTATTGCTTATTTCTTTTCACGCTACCATGAAGATAAACCATACATTTAATTTAAACTGCATGTTTACAATTTCGCGTAATTCGTTGCATGTTTTCTTTTCATACAAGAATTAAATTATAAGAAAATGTAACTGCTTAATGAAAAGTCGATTACGGTAAACTAGTATACAAAATATGTAACGGAAGTAGTTCTTGTTAATAAATTTCTATTATAAATTTCCTAATATTTAATGTATCGAAGAAAAAAAAATTATATATTTAGATTTATTTAATTTTAACATCCGATATACTAAATAGTTTGTATTAGTAGCTTCACTCTGTACCCTGCACGTGGCAGGATAGGCAGAGGGGACCTAGGAACCTAAACCTAGGAAACACCTAGTGTGGAGTTACACCCTTCCCATTAACACACTTCCCCACTCTCCGCCCATGTTAGATTTCATTTCCATGCTATTGTAACATTATAATATATTGATATCATCAATACTAAGTTACAGCAGATACTTATACTATTTGCTTTAAATAATTTCCCTAATTTATAATTTTAATATATTTATTTTAAAATCATTTTAAATTGTTAAGAAATAAACAATAACATTAATTTGAGAAGTTTATTCCAACATTTGGGTAAAATCAAATAAACTAAGCCTACGGCGGCATAGGCACGGTACCATCTGTCCGGTACCGGATTGTTCGGCAGGTGTATGCAATAGCCACCTGCCCTTCATTTTTGCCCATTTTTTGCTCGGTACCTGCATGCATATCAAGCCGGAACTACTACAAAATACAAACAGATCGTCTCGAAGCTTTTATAGTAGAATAACTTATTGCCTAATATAATTAAGTCGCTGTAAAAACATTGTTATATGAAGATAAAACTATTAAATTGTTCTATAAAATAAACAAATTTTTAATGGATTTGTGAATAAAAATAGTAAAAGAAGAAAAAAAATGGTGCTAATAATGCATCATTTACAACAACATAAACAGAAGGAATGCGCCATGGAATGTTCTGGCCAGCGAAGGAAATGATAACAGCGTCGTAAACATCTTGCGCATATGCGTATGCATATAAATGTAAACCTAAGGTGATTTTTTATTAGTTATAAGATTTTTTTTAGCTTCACGCTGTATCACGTACAGCTTCTGCGTGGTAAGCAGAGGGAACTAGTGTTAAGACTTCGTTTCCTTCCGTTCCCAACTTTCCGCCGAATTCTGGAGGCATTGCGTGTTGAGAGTTGGAACTCAACGCCGCGCTTTGCTTTGTTATCAGAGCAAGGAAATTAAAATATCAAATATTTCATTTGAACAAGTGGGAATCGAACCCACTATCTGTCGCGTTTACAATCGCACGTGTGTGTCACTGCGCCACGACTGGCCTCAAATGGTTATGACAACTTTTGCCCTCTTTATTTAGAGACTATTTTTTTATATAACTTTTTTTTGTGCTATAAGTTATAGATTTGAGGTACCTGTCTATATATCATATATTTAATTTAATCATATGCCGCATGATGAACAAGTGTAGAATATCTTAAGCTTAAAAGTAATATCTATTTTTGAACACCATGGGACAAAAATATTTACTTAAAAAGGAACGGGGTCACCGTTGAACATAGATGTGCATAAAAATATAATTTGATTTTAAAAGAAAAAAAAGATTAATAGTAACGTGAATTAATATGTTTAAATCAGCTACACGCTGTATCCCGCACATAACAGAGTAGGCAGAGGGAACTTAATGTTAAGACATTCCGTTCCCAACTCTCCACCGAATTCTGGAGGCATTGTATGTTGAGTGGCGAAATTCTACGCCGCGCTTTTCCTGCGACAACAGAACCAAGAAGTGGAAATATAAATTTAAATAAATATTTTCTTCCCTCGAGTGGGGATCGAACTCACGACCAGTCGCGTTTACAGTCACATTTTCTGCCCTTGCGCAACGACTGGCCTCTTAATATGTTTATTACAAACAATTGTTCATATATAATTGTATTCTACTTACTGATCAAAAGAGATTCGTTAGTTCTTGAAGCAAGTCAAAAGATGAAGAAGTTCTAACAAGTTTATATTTTCTAATGACTTTGTTATATGATTCGTTATAACTTACTTTTATAAATCAAGTACTTCGAATGAGCTAGCTTGGAAGGATAAAATAGAAAACTAATAAAAAATGTTTTTAAAACTTTGAATTATATTTTGTTGAAGCAATTTAATTATGACAATTCATTTATTAATACATTAAAAATAATATTAATTTATATGAACCATTTGGGAAGAGTAGGATCACCGAATGTGACCATAGTGGGATAAAATTACTGTTATGGGAAACATTCATATTATTAATTATAAAAAGTAAGGTTCCCTCTGCCTACTCTGCTATATGCAGGACACAGCGTGAAACTAATTATAAGTACGACATTCGGTTTAGACTAAATGGTGAATGAAATAATTAAAATCCGGCTTCAGTGCGTACCTAAAAATGAAGAGGGAATCAGCAAATATAGGTTACGGGATAAGTAAGATAAGGGAAATAGATTATTTAGCGCACAAGTAGTTATTAAATTTTCTACAAATTTCTGTAATATATAATAGCTTTATGATTCACGTCTAAAATTTTATTATTTTATTTTTTAAATATTTAATATTTATATTAAAATCGTAACGGAACGATGTCTGTAAATGGGAAATATATATGAGAAAGAATGTTATTGGGAAGCCCCCAATTATGAGTGTAATAGAAAAAAAATATTCTGATTATACGTTTGTTCACACTAATCTTAGAAATTGCTAGACCGATTTTGTTTCAATCGATTCACAATTAAGAAAGTTGTGTGTGTATAAAGAGTTGCATGAGACAATATGCTACAAAATAAGGGGCTTATTGAATTGGCGAAAACTTTACTTTTTAATGTATTGATATGGATGGCGAAACCACGTTGGGTCTCTAGTTCAAAATAAATGTTGAAATAAATATTAATATGTTATCTTAGAAAGATACTTTTATATTAATCAGGATGTATTATGAAAAATTATTATATATTACTTTTTAGTCAAAAGAGAACAAATAATATAAATTTATGAAAAAATAATAATCTCTATTATAATCTAAAGTAACAAATTCTTTATTATTCCAAATTAATTCCTAAAATATATGTCAACCGTGATAAACTGTTATGTAGAGTAAAGGTACCAGTAATTGCCAGTGAAGCCTTGAAGTCAAGACGTGAAATTAACTCAATAATTAAAAAGAAAATAAATTAAAAAAACATTAGTAACACTTTTTTGATAAACTGAAAATAAAGAAAATCTTTTTTTTATATATGTAAGACTAATCATCAAAAAAGTATATACATATCTTAAATAAAAATAATTTTTATTCGACATCTTTCGATAAATGGAAAAATGCTATTTAGGAATCAGTTACATAAATTTGTTATTTCAGTAAAAATACAATGTTAGTTACGTAAATGATGTAGAGTCAACATGTAGACTAGTGCATATTGTAATTGGATGTATTCAGTATTAAACACTTAAGTGAAGACTAGTACCAAACGTGAATTAAGTAACGATACGCAAATCTAAAACGAGCAATAGAGAGGCACTTATGGTTGCCAAGTACAAACATTCTCGTGTTAAGCAACGTAATGCGTAACTCAATGTCTCCCGAGTCCCGATTTCCACCCCAAATTGTTTAAGTGTCATTTGGGTGCGCCAATCGCGGGGGCGAGACACCCGCGCCGCGCACACCGCCGCCGCCTCGCCGGTCCTCGTCCTTATTCCTTATCATGATGCGGCGTTATTCTTATTAGCGTAGCATCTAACCGTCGCGGGCCGCGGCACTTGGCAAGTCGACTCGGCAGTCGTGCACGGAGCGCGGACACCAACCCGCGCCCCGTTCAGCCGCTCGCCCGCCCGACCGACGGCTCCGCTGCGCCGGCATCGAGTCCGCACTCGGCGACTCTCCCGCCCGCTTCGGTCCACCTCGCCCTCCCCCCGCCGGCTAGCCCCGTAACCCGTCCCTGCCGCTTGGCGCTCGTTTTGTAATGCAACTTTAGTTTACTCTAGTTGAGTTCGAGATTGCGTCCGCTGCAAGCGTTTTGTAACATCGGCGCGTCCCCTTTGTTCTGTTATATTTGAAGTTGTTGTGAAAACGAACTTAATTTTCAAAATGCGTTCAATTACTTTGTGAATGGGCGAGGTCCGGCGTGTGTTACGCTCTACTCACGAACGATACGCGCAGACTCCGACCCGACTAGGGTCGTGGAGCGCTGGAATCAAATAAATCGCGTGCTAACAAACTCAAGATTACGTTGCCAAGCCCCGGTCGCTAACTTGCAAACTGACTACTTCCGTAGAATATGGTTGCCTATTGACGGATAATAGATATGCTTGCGGATAACGGATTTATGTGAAGCTTTAACGGAGCCGGCCTCTATAATTTATCGGCGTGAGTAGTGGTCGGTGAGTCACTACGGTGCGATGTGAGCGGGCGAGGAATGATGGAAGTGCAACTAAGTGAACAGTCCAAGTGGCATCGCGGAGGGTTCCTCTCCACCCTCAACAGAAGTTTCCGCTTGGCTACAAAATCGAAAAGTAACAGCAACTCTCCCGTGGACCATAAATCCATTGAACAAAGTCTTGCTATGCACGCCACGGTACGTAAACCAACTGATACCAAGTGCTATGTGTGAGTTATGCTCGTGCCCACAGATATGCGGGCGCGTACCGTTTAAGTTAGAGCTTATAGTGAAAGCTAAATAAGTTATTTAAGGACGAATTAGGTCAGATCGACGCCTGAAGTCTCATGAATCTATTATATAAGTAGATAATGTAAATTAGAAATGTCCGTTGATGTTTTAGTTATTTTTTTTAATATAAATTTCTATAAGTAAATGTTATACTATAAACACGATGTCCCGTAATTAGAATAAAAACTTTATGCATTATCAAACAAAGTTAAAGAGTTCATTGTTCTAGAGACAATGAGTTACCGTCCCATGTTTTGGGATGTTGACTTTTATGTTTGTGTGTAATTAATTTCGTCGTTCGTGTGTAATTTTGAAGGGTTTTGTGTAACTACGTACATACAAACGTACGCATAAAGGATCTACTAGTACTTATATTCTGGAGTACGAATTTAGGTGCCGTGTAGTTTTATATACTCATCACGGATACGATTTAACACACCCGCATAATATTTTATGAGTAAAATGGAATATAGATGCCATTGCCTGATTTTATAATTGATGCGCACAAAGCGTTCTCTGGCTGCTAACAAATACAAACTTTATTTTAAACAATAAGCGCAATATAAAATCAATAAGCGTGGCGTGTAACTAAAAGCGACTGTTGTAGGTTCGATTCTCAATCGGGGGATGATATATTAGATAACATTAAAAAGCGCAGCGTTGGGTTCCGCCAACACGCAAATGTAATGCCTCAAAAATTTTGCGGAAAGTAAAAAACGGAGTGTCTTAACGCTAGGATTTCTCTGTCTACTCTTTATCCGGGATACAGCGTGAAACGTGAAAAAAGAATTCTAGTTACAACAGTTTTCTTTTATTAAAACAAACATGTTTATATAATAAACTGTTATCTTTTAAAATTAAATAAATATATTTATAACAAATAAGTATAGATCAATATACTTTTTACTTACAATATTAAATAATTTCATACAATTTACTTCAAGTATTCCAGGCATATCCAATATCTATATCAATATGTAGCGTACGTAAATTATTTTTTTTATTTATAAACGCAATGCAGCAAGAAGTTTTGTTGCAACCGCTAAAGTTCAATACCAACCTACACACAACATGTCGATACTTTTGCGTAACTCCGTTGTAACAATCTTAAAAATGTATTGTAGAAATGACTCTTAACTTCATAATTACGTATTTATTACCGAACTTTGGCATTAAAACGTAAATTAAAACTTGGCCATCTAGGTTTTGTTAGTATTTTTAAAAAGAAAAAAAAATAGTTAAGTAAATAAAATATTTTGTTTTTAGGGGTTAAGCGCGACAAGCGAAGTGGCCACTGCATTGCGGCCGCTGGAGATCGTGGCGCCTCGTATAGACTCATACAGGTTCTCAATGGCGAATTTAGAGGAGACCCAAGATGCTGACTTGGACGCTATCCTTGGGGAGCTCTGTGCCCTTGATTCTGAATATGATGAAGAAATCTCAAGAGTTTCTTCAGGTAATCATTTATTTATTATTAATGAGTTAATTTTTTTCAATGATCATTTAATGAAGTAAATAAAATTTATTAAGTAAATTTAAAATTATTTATGCTTAATTTACTGTGAGTGCGTATATTACGTACGTATACGTATATTTTATACATTAGACATTTAGAGACTAAATAGTAAATACCTATAAGATAAATAAAAACTTATAAATATTAACTACATAAAAATTATAAAAAAAATGTCATTTCCATCAACTCAATTTAATATTTTTTATATTTCTAGATTATTCTTCCCAATCCAAAGAAAAAAGTGAAGGTGAAACTGCACAAAGGCCAGAGAACAAAGAGTGCAACGATGGCACTTCTACTATAACACGAACAGATTCTCCTGACAACGATTCAGCATTTAGTGATACAGTAAATTTACACTTTGTAAATAATAAACAATGCACGGTGTTCAGTTTCGCTATTAAAAATGGTCAATGTAGAACTGAGTGTTTCAACACTAGGTTCCTTTTGCCTGACCTGCTATATGCGAGATACAGTAGGAGGCTAAAAAATTATTAAGATTGTATTTTTTTATAGTTATTTAAATTATATCTATAAGGTTTTCTCACAAATTTTATATTTTTAGGTATCCATGCTGTCTAGTGAATCATCAGCTTCGAGTAGTGCAAGTTCTAAATGTAAAGCAATCAAACTTAGTTTACTTCCCAATCAGAAGGTAATGTAATTCTTCTTCTATAATGACATGGTTTATAATTTGCATTTATAAATTGTTTTTACGGTATTTTTTGTCTTTTTGTTATTTTTAATAAAAATAAACTAACCGTTTTCTATAACGTTTTTATGATTTCGCTTTTTTTGCTTAGTTAGTTTAGATGTCGTATATACATTCACAGGATGCAGTTTTTCAACAGAAAGCGGACAAAATTAAGCTTGCCCTCGAACGAATGAGAGAAGCGAATGTAAAGAAATTATTTATTAAAGCTTTCTCGATGGATGGGTCTTCTAAAAGCTTACTTGTCGATGAAAAAATGACGTGCGGCTATGTAACAAGGCTGCTAGCGGATAAAAATCATGTTACAATGGAGCCAAAGTGGGCCATAGTGGAACACCTGCCCGATCTTCATATGGGTAAGATATTTAGTTTATCTACGCTTTTAAAATTTATTTGTTTACTGTTAGTTATTTCTGTATTATTATAATATACAATTATGGATATCAATTACAATAATTAATAAATATTACCTTTTTTCTTAATTTACATTACATATTATTTTGCATTATAAATTATTGTATAAAATCTAGAACGAGTGTACGAAGATCATGAAATGCTTGTCGACAATTTGATGCTGTGGACGCGGGAATCGAAGAATAAGATATTATTTGCTGAGAGACCTGATAAGATGTCACTGTTCCAAACACCCGAGAAATTCCTTCTCACTGAAGATGATAGAGGTAAGCTATACAAGCTATCTTGCCGTAACGCCGTATGTCCATATACCGCCGTATGTACATATAACGAACAAAATAAATAAAAAATGGGACAAAATTAATATCTTTTTACAAAATGTCTAAATAAATCCGTATGAATTATTTTATCTTCAAGCGCAATACTAAGGTAGTGTCAAGGAAAAGAGATTTTCGAGCTGGTTGGTGTTAAAATATTTTCTCATAAATTGCTAGATTTTACCTTAAGCATGTTTTATGTGTACACGGTTTTATACATCATCATAGATTTTTAATTTTTGTTACTATAAATCCTTGGGTGTCATGTTCCACCCCTTACTCCATAATGATCAAGCTATACAGCTTGCTTAATAATATAAGGTTTATATATTTGATATTAATTAAATAAATTTATTCAAATATTTATATTAATAAACTATATTTTTAATAACGCTAGGTTGGTCGAGTGAACAAGATGAACATTCACGCCATGTGATAATAGAAGATTTTTTTAGTCAAAGTGGAGCATCTAGTGCACCGTCTGTTTCCGGTCATCCCGTACCGCCAATGGAGGGCTCTCTCTACTTGAAGAGTGATGCCAAGAAAGGATGGAAGAAATATTATTTCGTGCTACGGCCTTCCGGTTAGTAATCTTAAAAGATAATATCGGAATTGATTTTTGTTTTTAAATGTACAAACGATAACGCTACGCGAATTGTGTGGCCACACCTCTAGCATTAGACATTCAAAAACAACACGAGCAAGCGAATTTTCTACATTTTAACACAACTATATTTTCTATTTATCTATTAGGACTATACTATTTACCGAAGGACAAAGACAAAGTGAAGACACTGAAGGAGTTGGTGTGCCTCGCGACGTTCGACACGAACGAAGTGTATTTAGGCGTTAATTGGAAGAAGAAATATAAATCGCCAACAGATTATTGTTTTGCAATTAAGCACCCGCGACTCCAGCAGCCGAAGAGTGTCAAGTTCATCAAGTTCCTTTGTGCGGACGACCAGAGCACTCTCGAGAGATGGGTCACTGCTATGCGGATAGCCAAGGTGAGATTTCCTTTGTAACTTTTAAATTAATTTGAAGATCTTGGTACTTTTTTTATGAAACTCCTGTTAAAATTAGTTTAAATTAATGAATATGACCATACAATCATTGTGTTCAGATATTACTCGAAACAACATATCGCAATTCTTTAGAATACCAGCTCAAACAAAGTTATCAAACATCGCGAAACTTTCCGTACGTTTTTATAACTAGGTAACTTATTATTGCAAACCAATATTTGAGTCGTCCTCAATATACATGAGATAAAATATTTTCGTAGATTATATATTAGGTATGTAAAGCACCAACAATTACATGATGAGGCCAGCCGTGGCGCAGTGGCACAAGCGTGGGAGTTTAAACGCAACAGGTTGTGGGTTCGATTCCTACTTGAAGAAATGAAATATTTAATATTTTCATTTCTTTGCCCTGTTGTAGATGCAATCCCTCCAGACTGTCACCTAATTACATACTAGTACACTTTGTAACTAGTGTATAAAAATATTGATATTAATTATTTTTATAAAATGCCTTCTTTTGTTTATTGTTTTTAATATTTTAAATAAATATGTATATCGTAACCCATATAATTATGAATTCACAGCATGGCAGACAACTTCTGGAGAATTACCGTTCGCTAGTCGAAGAGCTCACACAAGAAGATCTAGATCACTTGGCCCACGCGCGCTCTTGTTCCGTAAGTAATCACTTTTACTTCCATTACTCTACTAATCAATCTTAGACATTTTTTTGTTTTTTTTTTTGTAAAATAGTGTTGTATATTTTATTTAGCATCTTTAATTTAGCTAGTAAAATAAAAATAGTAAAAATATCGGTAATAAAAACTAACGATTTCTTTACTCAAGAAAAATACTTATTTAGAAAACGTATAAAAATTTTAATGTAGTGGGAGTCGAACCCGCGCCTCCTGGAAACCAACCAGGCGCGGTCCCGCCACGTTCAAATATTTATGTTTTCTACCAAGTATTTTTCTTGCCTAACACTTTAATATAAAAATTAAAAAACTATAATATACTTTGTTAAGAGATAGATATTTTTGTGGGTGTTATATAAGTTATGTATAAGTTAAAATAAACAATATTGTTGCAGATAACATCGATCCCAACGAAGACGAATGGCGCGGCGCCAGTAGGGGTCAACAACCCCGCGCCGGCCTCCAGCAATGCTAGTGTCGCCAACTCTGATATCAGTAGTGGCAGGTTCGTTATATGAGTATATTTATTATTTTGATTGAGATATTGTGACATGAAATGTATATTATATATAATATTTAATCTTTATTGTCTATATTGATGTTATTATTATATAGATAATTAATTGTATTAAATGTAAGTGCTTTGCAGCGATGGTGTTTTGTTTATTTTTTCAAA
>DWAN01004590.1:0-12018 GCA_018230445.1 Heliconius hewitsoni | reverse complement strand
AAATACAATATAAATTAACAATGCACTTAGAAACAAATATAAATAATTGTTACAGGTGGCATTGCGTCCGAGTATAATGAAACTTTCTTTCCACATAGACTATCCGTCCCCTACTTTGGCGCAATTTTTAATAAGAGTACATTACTTGTTGAGTGGCGGAAGTCAACGCCGCGCTTTGTCTACCAGAGTGGGGAAATGAAAAAAAAATGATATAATCATTCTTAAGAGAAGGACTCCAATCTACAACCCACGTCAGACGCTCTCTCACTATGCTACGACGGCCTTATTTATTTCTAATATTTAATTAAAATGCTAAACAGTATCACCACTTCAATAAGAAGCTAATACCTACTCAAAAGGCAATTTGTTGGAAACATCAAGTGTATCGAAATACGTTTAGAAAAAGATCGATCGTTATATAATAACCACCGCAGCGCAGTTCCGAATTAGATATTTCCTAACCGCGATGGTTGCGGATACAATTCTTGTTCACAAATATTACACTAAAATTCAAGACATACGAGTATGTTAAATGGCGTAACTCAATGCCGCGTCTAATGTTACCATAGCGGAAAAATGAAAAAGGTAAATTTACTTGACTGAAAATCGAACCTACTGTCGTCACATTACGATTATGACTTTAGCCTACTAGTCGACTAGCCGATTAGTCGGTTGCTAGGATTAAAAAAAAGACATTTTCGAACAATAAGTAAGCAAGGTTATTATTTAATGCAAAATACATACGTTTACATACATTTTATTGCCAAATACATACAAAAAAGAAGCCGGATACTCGGCGCTTTTAAATAAATGTAGACACAATAGTCCAATAGAAGTTTATTCGGAATTCTCAATAAATTTATACGTCTCTCTATAAGTAAAAATATATTTTTTTTAAAGTATTTTATTGGACGAAATAGAATGGAATGAAATGTTACTGTAATATAAATAAAACAAATTCTATAAAAGTATTTGATGTATTTGATAAAAAAGCTGATAAAAACGGGGCTCTCAAAGAATATTAAAAAAGTTGTGGCAAAGGAAAAAATAAGTCTTAGTAAAATTAAAACGTTCGCACTTAAGTGATTTAAAGTACTAACATTTTTCAAGTTGAGTAAAATTAAGAAGCTGTAACAGATTCATATTTTTTTTTTATAAAATAAAAAAATATCAAAAATCAGCTGTATCCCGCACATAGCAGGTTAGGCAGATGGAACCTAGTGTTCAGACGCTCTGTTTCCCACTTTCTGCAGGAGGCATTGCATATTGAGTGGACACCAGAGCGGAGAAATAAAAATACACATTTAAATAACTCAAGTGGGGATCGAACAACCAGTCGTGTCTACAATCACATATTTGTGCCCCTGCGCCGCGACCGGCCTGTCCTCATAAAAGCTTCGAAATTATTGTTAAAGTTAATTTATATATCAGGAAACGAGTGTATACTGTTAGGTATGCAGAGTCAGTATAGGTGACAGGATCCGAAATGGGGAGATACGCACAAAAAGACTTACTAACGAGATTACTTAGATTACTATTAGTTACTAGCTATAACTTCATGCTTTTTCTCACATGGCAGGGTAATCACAGAACCTTTATACTAAGACAGACCGTTTACCATTTTACGCCCAATTTTCGAGACATTGCCGACTGACGACATTATGTTATTAGAGCGAGGAAGTGGCAAAAAGAACTTCTCAAAGTAAGTGCGACGGAAGTGTTGGTTCGATTCCAACACAAAACAACACGAAGTTTTCCCAAAATTTAAACAGAAAATTAGGAGCGGAACCTAATCTGCTATGTACGGCATACAACGTGAACCTAAAAAAATATCGTCATTTCTAGTTGTTTCTAAAGCAATGTTGTATTTTCCCGTTCCCTAATTCATATTCTATACGCGACTAAACGAAAGTTGTCACCGTCGTTACTCATCGTCCAATCGAAACAATACTTATTTAAGTTAAACCATTTATAAAACGTGATAGGGCTATTTGTAGCAGAATTGCAATTTAGAAGAGCTCATTTTATATTGTAAATATATTTTCTTGTGATTAAGCTTCGTAGGTACTAAAATATAAATTATATTATGGCTAAATATAGGCTGTTTTTAGTAAGATCTTTGTTTGTTTTTGTTTATCTATAGTTTATACACTTTATAAAACGTAATTTTATCGCATTTTAAATCAAATTGTTCTTTAAATTGGTATTTTATTTAATTTTACTCGTTTAAATTGTCGTATTTAATAGAAAATGTTTAGTTATTTCATATTTAGCTGGGTACGCGCGCGGTTTCTTTTCCTATGAAAATTCTTATACTACAGAAATTCTGGTAAAAAAAAATATATATCTTGCTCCAAAAACTCATAAAAATCGGGAAAGACAGACAGATACATACAAATTTTAATATAGTTTGTTTGTGTTTTAGTATCATGTAAATAACTATACGCCCTTGACAATCACTTGGTCATTTTGACATCACACTCAGGCACTTCAACTTTATTTATATTTATATGTATAGAGTGTAGAGGTATAGATTATTTAAGTGCATTTAAGGAAAATTAACTGGTTATCCGTATTTTTTTACACTTAATAAATCAATATAATCTTTGAAGATTTTATAAAATAAAATATCGTATTTTATAGATTTTTCAGATCACATTAATTTAGCTGGTCAGCTAGACTGCTATGATTATTCATCATGCATTTAATTATTTTTTACCCTTTAGCTGGATTGTGATGGTCGTTCATCAAATGTTCCATATCTTTATTTTTAAGGTCCCGTTCCGTAGGAAAGAAGGAACCCTGTCTGTCTGTCAAGAGCCTTTATCTCAGGAAAGCTTGTAGATATGGCGTATTTCTACACTAACGGGAATCAAAATGAATAGGGTACTTATGGTTGTTCATCAAATATTCCAGATCTTCATATTTTTTACATCTTATTGGAAAATACTCATTACACTTAACAATTTTTGTTATGGACGTCAATAATTTTAATAATTATTTCACATAGTTTAACGGGACCCCTGTTCTATATCAGGTGTGGAAGTCTTCAAAATCAAATATAGCCTAGTTCCTGCCCCGACCTAGCAGCTACACAACAAAAACAAAGTTTTATTCAAATCGGTTCTGTAGATTAGAAGCTGCGCGTGTACAAACAAACAGACAACCAAAATTTCTAATATCCTATGATTTTATAGTTGCAGAAGTATTACAAATACATACATATATATAGTTTTCTAAAAACTGCAGTACTCCGTTTCAAGTTCTAAGTTAACAACAACAAGCATTTTTTATTTTAATATCATCCCCCTAAACTATATTTACGTAGACTATATTTACGTTACGTTATAATTTTTTTTATGCCGCACTTAGGAAAAAAACTTAAAAAACTTATGGAAGAACACTTTAAAAAATATTTAATAAATAGCATTCTCTCTTGCCAAATGAAAATTATTTGCAGTTTATTATCTTTAGTATTATCTTTAGGTAGAAGGAATTTTTAAAAACCTCCCAACAAAGATGTTAACAACATAAATAAGTTGTAACAAGCGTATAAGAACTTCGACATAGCTTCATGAGAACGTATGGCTTAGCGATCAGATCGATTGGACGGTTTCCAAGAGGCGCAAGCTTAAATCCGCTACGTTCTAACACTTTAAAAATGATTAAAAAATAAATTGTTTATTGGATAGCGTACGCCTCAATTTGTGTATCCGTTAGGAAAAAAAAATGATTGAAATAAAACATTAATCTGCACCAGATATAGAATCTCCAACTATTGTTTCCAGTCAAACCCTACGCAATTAATCCATGCGCATGTTTACCGTGAAACCAATTTGTTTGCAATTTCAAAGGTGATCTACGCAAATAACATGGTATATGCGCAAACTCGTTGAATCAAGTTCGTCGTCATTAGATATAAAGATCGATGCACGTAAACTCAATTAATATGTAATAAATGATACTTGATGAGGCCAGTCGTGGCGAAGGGGCATGAGTGTAGTATTACTTGTCAAGCGTCTGGTTGTGAGTTCGATACCCATTCGAGGAAATAATTTGTTTATTGAAAAATAGATAATCGTAATCGCACTAAGCATAATAGCTCAATTCGAGGCCTTGTAAATTAAAAAAAGGTAAAAATAGTAAGTTATTATTTATTTTTTTAGTTTACTGCAGGATACAGCGAGAAACTAATAAAAAGTAATAGGCTACCCTTAGCCTTAATCTTTTTTTAAGACGTCTTACTTAACATTATTTTTTGACTGTCGGTACACGGAAAAATACGTCGTGGGTGGCGAAAGCCAATCAATTCAAACAATCGTGTGTTAACTAGGAAAATATATTTTCATATTTTTACATCTTTTACTTTTATTTTATTCACAATGATTATTTATCAACTTTACGCTATATTATGAATATAGCAGAGGCAACTAAGAATTTGAAAAGAGAGTAAGAGTAAAGAGGTAACTAAGAATTTAAAAACTCCATTCTCTAATTTTACAGCTTTTACAGCTTTTCCAGCAAGGAAGTCAGAGTGAGAAAAATGAAAATAATGAATTCCACCAACAGGAAATTGAATTCACGATCAAAAATAGAAAATAAGAATAAATATATATAAATTTAAGTTTATTTTTATTTCCCTTAAGATTTAAATAAACATATATAAACATGTAAAATGAGCAGAATATTAAGAAATATATATCACATAATACTAAGTTTTCGTTGCCGATCTCGCAAAATTTGAAAATATATATTTTAAAATGATTATATAAAAAACTAAAAAAAATCCTAAGCCTCACCTGACACTACCAAAGGCGCGAACACCAAACAAACCAACGTTAACGACCACATGACACTAGAAAGTAACTAGCCTAATTGAATTGGTTCGCACTCAACACTCAAGTACTATATACTACAGGCATCGCTCATTTACATAACTATGCGATACCCACATCACGTTACGATCGTTCATAGAAATTGACCTTACAAATTATTAATTGTATTAATAATAATTTTTACTACTTATATTGTCATTAAATAAGTTTTATTATGTTTCCATTTGACGTCTGAAGTCCTTTATGAGAGAGCACATCGCTTCTCACTTCCATGTCACGCTAATGTTGCTACTTTCCATACGTTACTCCCGTTGTTTTTTTTTGTAATTTATTTGTCACGAGACAAGCTACCGGAGTATCTGATCATTGTTGCGTCGTTTTTCTTATTTTATTGTACTATTTAAACAATCTAGATATATTTTGAGCATAATGTAGTACGTGTTGTGTAATATAATGGCTGACGACAACCGACCGGCATCAAGAATCTTCCTCGCATCACCAATATCGTGTAGAAGTCGAAGTTTATCACCGTCATACATATCATTGATAACTCTCCTTCTCGAAAACGCCGAGACATTAGCTTAGAAAGCATCCAATTTTTCAAAAAGGGACGATCCTTCACCTAAATTCTTACAACCCAAGAGTAGGTGGTAAAGCTCGATATGCCTTACTATAATATGCCGATAAAACCGAGTCCCACCGAGTTAACTATAATGCGTCGGCTTTTTCAAATTATATGCCGGTTCAGGTTTCATTATTCAGGTTTATCAGCCGCATCATAGATTGTTCCTCAAGCAGGCGTAATGTCTCTTAAGGTATATCAATTTTGCCACCTCCATCACCTACCAGGGAAGGTTGCACTCCCGAACACTGCAACGTCACAGCATGATCTACACAAATATCCACGCGACGAAATTGAACGTATTGGTATGGTTGATATTTCTCAGAATTCAGAAATTTCTCCAAGTCAAAGAAAATTACCCAATAACAGATACGTCTGACATACGGATATTGCACTGAACAACAGAAAGCTTTGAACTACTTGGGAAAGTCACCAGACAATATGAGGAAATGTACGATCCGAAGCGGCAACAACACAGAGGTCACCTACATAAGGTCCTACTACGTTCCGAGCATATACAACGTGGAGGCTGATCATCTATCCAGAGTTATAAAGGGCTTGGTTGGAGTTGGGTGGAGTTGGAGTTATAAATGAGACTTTTTAAGAGAGATTAAGTCGAAGATCTTCAAACACTGGGGAACCCACGTTATATAAATCTCTTTTAATTGACAACAGCACATGTGGTTTTCAATTATGCCTCACGAGAGTAGTCCGACTCGAACGCTCGCTTTCACGACGATAGCGCCCTCTGGCAATTCAACCTAGCTTGGATTTTTCGGCCACGCGGCCTCCTTCCTCAAAGCTTATGTCATCTTAATACGGGATTAAGACGATTCATAGTGATACCTCCCAGCTGGATAAAACCATTCTGTCGCCCAGATCTAAGGAATGATGCAATTGTTCAACTATATTTTTTATGCACCTTGCTAAAATTCTGTACTTTGTGTTAATTAAAAACCTTTATCCAAATTAACTAAATTGTTATTTGGCTAAATTAAATAGTTATTTCAAACATACTTTTATACAAATTCCATAGATCTCCCACTCATTTCTAATTCAGTGGAAGATCACGTCATTGCTTTCTTTGTTGTCATAATTATTTATTAAAAAATATAAATTAAAAGTTATAGTACTTCTCAGTCCTTACACAAAAGACAAGAATAGAAAGTACTTGATGAATACGATATGATAAAACACCCACTTATGATATATTCTTTAATAACATTGTTGCGTCTATTCACACAAACTACCAGGAGATAACAAACCAATCGCTTATAATGAACTTCAGACGTCAAATGGAACACATAACATGAAAATGTTACCTTTCAATAAAATTTGTATTATGTTCCCTTTGACATCTGAAGTCCAAATAATGGAATCCTCCAAACTCCAAATTCCTGGTGAGCAGCAATGACCAGATACTTCGGTCGCTCTTCTCGTGTCAAATGTATTACAGATATAACCAGCCGTATATACTAACTTACGGAAAGTAGCAATATTACCGTAACTGCCATAGTAAGAAGCAATGTAATCCCTGATGATGGACTTATTGGAAGGTAAAATTTCCATATTAATTTTTAAAATTAATTACTTGTTAGACTTAATTTTTAATTCCTGCATTTGGAGCGGATATTTTGCAGTTATGTAGGAGTACAGAGAGAGGTCGTCGTAGAGTAGTGGCACAAGCTTCAGAATTTAAACGTGACGGGTGTGGGTTTAATTTGCACTCGATTGGCAAATTATTTATTATTTATTAAATCAAACTATATCCCTTTCGTCTCCATGATCAAATAGATGTAACTAATAGTTGTTTATAGCTTTAAAGCCTTTTTTTAATAAATTTAGGTAGTCCCATTACAATACTTTTTTTAATTTTCATATTACGTAACATACATTTCATAATTGCTAAATAAAGAAATAATAAATAACATTATAAAGGTAGGTATTAAATGTTGAAAAGAATAACTTTCTGCCAATATATCTGAAAATAGATAAAAGCTTGTCTCTTATTATTATTTTTCTAGTTTCACGCTGTACACGCCCATAGCAGGATAGGCAAAGGATTCCTGGAAACCTATTGTTATGATACCCTTATCCCCATTAAGACACTTCCGTTCGTACACTACACCTACACGACACTTTGTACCAAATTAGCCTCGCCTCGTTGCCAGAGCGAGGAAATTAAAATACTAAAAAGATATCTCATTCGTCGAGTAGGAATCGAACCCACAACATTAACATGTACAGTACATTAAATTTTTCATTTATTGAAAATATATCTTTTTAACAAAATCCTTTTGAAAGTATGAAGTTTGAATTAAAATTAAATCGACGATTTAAATCATTTTATACTCACAACACTTTCATAAACATTTTAATAATATTCTGTATCTTTTTCTAGGCAAAATATTTTCCATGTTTTTATTAGGATCAGCCCCTTAATGGGATGATACCTATAACTAGCACCGTCTGTCGCCCGATATCCATCTAATATCGCCTAACTTTGTAACCAATTTCAAAATTATCCCACCTTCTGTCTAGTCAAAACGACTTTGATGTTAGGCCGATAAATGAAATGCGTTCCAAATCTATGAGGCATTAAGCTCTAAATTTATCCTGATATGTCAAATTATAACTGAAATTTATTATAACTTTAACCTACTCTTGGAAAAAAACTAGTAGTAATTTTTTTTAATTATTAAATTTTAAAACTTTTGATAGATTTATATATATTTATAGCTGTGGTGTTAAGTTCCACTGCCCAACATACATAATTACCTTGTTTTGGACGAAAACTATAAATGATTCATCAAAAATATATTTGGATAATCATACTAATATAATATATAAGTACATACATATTTATATATACGTTACTTCATGGCTGAGAGACAAAACAACCTACAAATTTGAAATTCATATGTACGTAGATATGGGAACGTAAGCTAGTACTAAAAAATAATTTCTCGAAATGCCGACGACAACTGGAAAAACAGAATTTTCTTCTAGTTCAAATATATAGTACCAGAACCCTAAATAAATTTAAACGTAGATCTAAGATTATAAACAAATAGTCTAAATGGCCTTAACAATTACTGTAGTAGATAAGACTACACGACACTCGCATTAACATCTCAGCGTGATATTAGATTTTATGTAATGCGGGCAAGTTCATTTGGAAATATTAAAGGAAAAATATTGTTTAACCTAATTTATTTATAATATTTTACGCGTTGTTGTTGTGTGTTGGTGGCACTCCGTTCTCCATTTTCTACGCAACTATAAGATATTGCAAGTCGAACGGAGTCGGAACTTAATTCACATATTCAGAATAGGCAGAAGAATACGCCAAAATGGTTCCAGAAAATGATGGTATGACAGTGCTTCGCTTGAATTAGCGAGGGCACTGCAATGTCCCCGAATAGTAAATACCCGTCGTGCCACAGGAGCACAAGTATGCGATTGTAAACGCGATAGTTGGTGGGTTCAATTTCCACTCGAAGGAGTAAAGTATTAAATATTTTCATTGCCTAGAGCGAGGCATTAACAAGGCAAAGATTTCCACCACGCTATTCAAGAATTCGGCGGAACGGCAGGGACGGTAGTGTCTTAGTGAGAACGGAGTGTCTTAACATTCGGTTCCTAGGTTCCCTCTGCCTGCCCTGCTTTGTGTGGGGTACAGAGTAAAGATAAAAAAATAGCTCTCAAGTGCTCTCAAGTGGAAATCAAACAACCATCGCGTACCATCCGTATATATATAAATTAAAAGGGATTTTCAAGAGAAGAGGCCAGTCGTTAAAACCGACTAGTTCGATCTACACTCGAGGAAATGAAATATTTATTTAAATTTATATTTCCATTTCTTCACTCTGGTGTCGAGGCAAAGCGCGGCGTTAAGTTCTGCCACTCAACACGCAATGCCTCCAGAATCTGACAGAAAGTGGGGAACGGAGTGTCTTAACCTACCCTGCTGTGTGCGGGATACAGCGTGAAGGTGAGAAAAAAAAAGATTTTCTATAGAAATTAACCTAATACCTACACGTATGTATAAAGTAATTTAATATTACCTACATCTGGCATACTTTTTTGAAAGCTTCGAACATTATATAAATCATTTCAAACTTTACAAAACATTTTAAAGTTCTAAAATATGATAATTTTATATGCAATTACGTAAATCGTAACGTTGTTTTTCAGGGCTTTCAAAAAATATTTTGTGAATTATATAAATAAAGACCCGCTCGTTACTTCGACCGCTCGTACTACACAAATATTTACTTCCTCATTTGAATAACTTTCTTGATCTAATAAGATCATCTTAGTTTTAAAGATAAGAATAGGTTGATAGGTACTGTTTCAGCCAATTCAATAAAACACTTTTTTATAGCAATATGGTGGCAAACTATTCTTTACATTAACTTAAAATAAAAGAACTTCTAAATGTTAAGGGAAGATTACCAGAATATAATAGTGAAAAATTCATTTAAATCAGATATAAAAATGTTCCTGATATTATTGCATTCAATTAAACAAACTCTTCATTTTCATAACGTAAAGTATAGATAAAAAATTTTACAGAATAATTTACTAGTGAATACACTCACTATGATGATGAATACCCTGAACAAATTGATACTTATTTTTAATAGTGTAATCAATAATCAGAGGCCCACAGGGGCACTAAGTGAGACTGTAAACGCTACTGGTTGTGGGTTCGATTCCCACTCGAGGAAATGAAATATTTATTTAAAGGAAATTAAATATTTCTATTTCTTTGCTCTGGCGTCGAGGCAAAGCGCGGCGTTGAGTTCCACCATTCAACAAGGGAACATAAATGTTATTTTATTGTAACAATAATTTCGAAGTAATTTCAATAAAATCCCACTCATATAACAAATACAAGTATTATAACGAAAATATCAAGATTCGATCGAGGATGATTTTGGTAAAAGCCAATTTGTCCAATGAAGCCGGTCGGTTCTTTTATCAAGAGAATTCCGCAAACTGCTATTCAATTTAGCAGTTAATATGTCATATTCGGTTTCACAAATATAAGAAAAATATATGGATAAAAAATTTACTTATATGTTTTTCTTTTTAATTTATCTAAGAAATTGTTATCCATTTTTGTATTGTAATTGTGTTCTAAAACAGTATTTGTATTTTCCCAAGGAGACTGGTTTTATTCTCATAAATTTACCGAACGACATCAACAATCTGCCACTTGCGTTTTGGACATGCATGTCCATCTGACTAAGATCAGGGTCAGGGACCATTCGCTGTGTGAATATGACCATCCCTTATTTGATTCGTCCCTGGTTATATTTAGTCCGCTATATATTTTTCTTATGCAAATATATGAAAAATAACAAAATTAAACTATAAACTAACCAATCCATGTAAATAATAAGTATTACTAACCCTCTATGTTTATATAATGTATATATATTTTTGTCTTGTTATAGATGAAGGCAGTATTTTATCTAGATCTCTTTTAAGCATCCAATTTTTCTGTTGTGTAATATTATCTTTTCTTTTTTATCGTACAACTTCTTTCGTGTGTTCTCCATTCAACATGATATTGGCGAAGTGATTTTGTTCGCAATTGGCACGCTCCGAACGCAAAAAGAACAGAACAGAAGAGGATTTTTTTAAACTAGAAATTCCATTTTTGTGAAAAAGCACTGTACGTTTACTGTGTTTCCCAAATGTAGAGTGCAGAGTGAACCTAGTGTTGAGACTACAGTACCCAGTTTTCAAGACACTATTTTCCAATTTTCGAATAATTGTATGTCAAGTGGTGGAATTCAACACTGCGTTTTGTCTAGTTACTAGCACCAGAAAATGAAAACAATACATTCCCTGGGGCGGTAATCGACTCCACAACTGTCACTTTTACAGTCAGATATATACATAACAAATTCATAAATTATTTCTCCGGAACGGATTTCAACCCCCGAACTTTACAATTCAATAGGTTAACGGCATGAATAAATTGATCCTAGACATTAATTATTATTTAGATAACTAAAAAAAATGCATAAATGTCTCCCTTTAGAATAACAAACAATAAAGTATTAATAACATTTTTAAAATTGACTATAATTTTGTAACAGCGGGTAATGTTTCGAGGTAATGGCGTCTCTTGTGTATTACCTTATCTGATCGCTTTTTGATGATAGCCTTATCTACTGTGGACTATTTAATGTGGGTCCTTTGTTGGAAAGTTTTGATTATTGAAATCTAAAATTATTTTACAAATTTTGAATTAAATATAAATTTATGATACGTTTTTTATAAGCTTCAGCGTGAAGCCCGCATACAGCAAGTTACTACAAGGAAACTAGTGTTACATTCTATTCTTCAATTTCTGTCTGATTTTCTAGATATTACGTACTAAGTTGCGAAACTTTGATAGAGACGCCCTTTCATAGACAATTCAACAACTATAATTATTGAAAAAAATCATGAACATACTTATTTAGAAAACGTATAAAAATTTGAACGACTCGAACCCGCGCCTCCTGGAAACCGACCAGGCGCTCTGACCACTGAGCCATA
>DWAN01004589.1:0-12022 GCA_018230445.1 Heliconius hewitsoni | reverse complement strand
TCTTACGACACCACCAGTACCAGGATGATCCTATTCTAGGCCGGGGTCACACGGCCTAAAATTTATTGAATATTTTTTCGTTTCCACGCTCTGGTTAAATAAAACGTGGCGTTAAATTCCGTCAATCAATATACAATATACTTTTTAGAAAACGTATAACAATTTTAACGTAGTGGGAAATGAACCCGGGCCTCATCACGCTACGCGACCCATAAGCTACGTCGAAATTTATATTTAGTAAAGTAATTAGGTCCTTAGTAGTTGATTCCTAGTAATTGAGGCCGAGTACTAGTAATTGAGCCAGTTGTCAGTCGTGGCGCAGGGGCACAAAGTGTGACTGTAAAATTGACAGATTATGGGTTCAATCCCTACTCGAGGTAATGAAATATTTATTTACATTTATATTTTTATTTCTTAAGTCTGGTGTCAATGCAAAGCGCGGCGTTGAGTTCCGCCACTCAACACACAATGCCTCCTGATCCTGACTTATAATATAATATCCTGATTAATAAAGTAATTGCAAAGCTCGAACAAATATTTTGTTGTTAGAGCTAGAGGTACTGATATGTGATATTTTACTAAGAAAGTTAGTACTTAAGATTGAATTTACTGATAGATTTGTTTTATTTGAGACCGTCATGTATATAACTGAACATGAAACGGTTTTGGGTTCGATTCTCACTCGGGAAGGGAATTATTTTTATTTTCTCACAATCGATAACGATACCGTTCCGCCACCCAAAACATAATATATCGAAAATTAAGCGGTGCTTGAAGAAAAACGTGTCTTAATGCTAGGTTATCTCTGTCTCTACGTCCGACATCACGTCACACTGTATCCTATACATAGTACCAACACAAGCGTATTGTCCCTACAATACGCTTGTGTTGGTTTGAAGTGGTGGAATTCAAAACCACATTTAGTCTTATCAGAGGAAAAATAAAATATTTTAAATGAAACCACCGCTTTTACAATCCATCGTCCCACTACGCCATAATGGCTTTTATACTGTAATAGTCGCTGTATATTTTAATATCTATAAATCTCACTTTAGTTGTTCTATAGTTCTTAGTTTGTTAGTATGTAATTAACTAGCATCGTGAAGTAAATGAGATAAAGTGTTAAATCTTATTAATATTTTACATTAAAATAAGATTTTGATTAAAAAAAATTATAAGTAGGTACTAAAGACAAAATGGTGTGCTAGATACGAAAATGATTATTTTATTGTACTACTTACATTTTTCTAAGACTCACTGACTGTAACAAATCAGATACTATTATTATTTTCTTTATCGTCATGCTGTGTCCCGCACATAGCAGGGTAAGCAGAGGGAACCTAGTGTTAAGACACTCCATTCTCCACTTTCCACAGAGTTCTGGAGGCATTGCATATTGAGTCGAGTAGGAACTGAAATTTTATTCATCTTTAATAATCTTTACTTTAAAAGACTTTTTTGCTCGCTCTCTTTTTAAAGATACTTACACAAATGCAAAGCACAAGCTGAGCCTGAACTGTACAAGTCGACCTAATAAAAGCATGTTAAAACGAAGATTAAATAATAATGTAATAAAAAGATAAAATATTTTAAAATATGTATTTGTAAGTCTTAACTGTACAACGTATAACATAAGTATAAATAATATTATTCATTATAAGAGTTATTTGCCCCTGTAAATAGAGGCGGCTTGTCCCGCTACAGCGACTGCTGGACCAGCACTAGCGACGCTATTCCGTATCCTCTTTCCTAGTTTTTCCTGCAATTTTATTAAAACATTAAAGTATATTTTTTAATATACGTATAAAACACACTATTTGTGAGTAAAATTTTCTTTGTTCTGGTAAGAGGGCAAAAATGCAGCGTTGAATTCCGCCACTTAACACGCAATGTCTCGAAAATAAGGCGTGAGGTGGGAAACGGAGTGTCTTGAAAATAAGACGCACAAATTTAACAAATATTTAAGAAAACAGTAAAAATTACAATGTTAATTTCAAATCTACTTACAATTTTCCTTCCAAATTTCCATCTTGGATCCGCTGAAGTCACACCCATCATAACACAAATGAACACAAATAATAATATCTTTATAAACTTCATTATTAATGCGTTAATCACAATAATATTCAGGTAATGAGTTGTTTTACCTTTTTATACATTTCTTAAGTGGAACAACTTTATTATTTGTTAATACGGTGTTATCTTAAAAATATTCTTTCGTATTATTATTGTACACGCCAAATAATTAAATTTTAAAATTAAGTATATAATTTTGAAGGCGATCTGCCTGTAGCTGTAAATAAATAATAAAAAAAAATAAAAAAAGCCTAATAAATAAACAAGTTTTACGGTTACTGTTAGTATTATTATTATACCTTTTTATTTTAAAATCTCTTCGATGACGAAGGTTATGAAAAACTAAGCACAGGCCTAGGCCAAGTGCGTAGTCAGATATATCGATAAAATAAACGGAATTACGAGTTTTGTCAAAAATTGTAGGATCTGGTCGGTTATAATATATAGTTTTATCGGTTACTATTGTCCTATCCCAGTATATATAGTTATCGTTTTCTTAAATTTGTTGCGGTTGATATTTTTTAATATGGTACTTTTGCGATTATAAAATATAATTAAATTGTATTGGTACGCAAAATTTTGATGTATAATGGCCGCTACTTGATCGTGCTGATGTTTATAGTCGCTCTGGGCTATCGACTTACAGGCGCCGGTTATATGCTGTATTGTTTCTGAGCTACTGTGGCAATGTCTGCAGGTATTTAAAATGTTTAGTCTTCGGATTATGTATTCTAAATAATTCTTTGTCTCTACTACTTGGTCTTGTATAGCAAGAATAAAACCTTCTGTTTTAGGGCAAAGATCACCTTGCTTCAGCCAAGCGTTCGACGCAATTAAGTCGACATGTGGTTGCTGCAAGTCATGGCGATGTCTTCCGTGCAGAGGTTAAATACTTTTACTTAAAATTATTATGAAATTATTTTATATTTTATTATATAATTATAATATTTGAAAAATGTTATTTCAGAATGATCGATTTTTGGGCTCGATATGTACCATTTAAACTGCGGTGTTGAACTCAGCCATTGTACGCGCAATCTCTCGAAAATTGGACGTAAATTAGCGCGTATTAAAACCCAAAAGTTGTTGGTTGGATCCCGTTTCAAAGGTTAGAATTACGTAGACAAATTCAATAAAATTTAAGCAATTTCGCGAATCTGCACTAGTTAAATTGGATTATCATAAATTAAGACAAATCTTAACAACTTGAAAAATCTTAAGACAAAATTTAGGTCTTTTGGACAAAATATTTACTTTATTAATATAATATGATAACATTATCTCATTAGCCGTGTTCTTTGTTATCTATCGAACAAAAAGTATAATAATATTTTATATTAAGTCTGTAATTTAATTTAAAAGAAATAATGCTATAGCGAGTACAATACAAACAGTGCATTTTATAAAAAATATCATTATATAAGGTCGGAGCATAAGTATTTTCGTATTTTTTATACAAAGGAAAATATATTTTTTTATTTATTTATAATATGTATGTGTTTTTTTTCATTGGTGACTTGTTGCCATCCTATAAGTAGTGCCATGATTTTTGTTTAAAAAAAAATCTGAAAGGTAGTGTTCACAGTGCTCTTTTCAGGTTAGCTTTATGCTTTTTAAAGATTTCTGTAGGAAATCTGATGGAGCAAGGTCAGGGCTATACGGAAGATGCATCAACATATCCCAGCCAAACTCTCTCAATTTTTGCTGCGTGGCTATAAATGAGTGCGGTGTGGCGTTGTCGTGGTGAAACACCACGCCCTTCTTGTTCACCAGCTCCGGCCGGTTTTTCTCAGTTGGTGACAGTAGAGGTCAGAATCGATAGTTTTAACCGGTGGCAAAAGCGCATAGTGGACGATTCCTTTCCAATCCCACCATACACATAGTATCCCTTTGTTCTGAGTCAGGCCGCGATTTGCCACGGTCTGTGGGACTTCTCCATGCTTCAACCATGATCTTTTTCACACATTCTTATCGTAAGGCACCCATTTTTCATCACCCGTATTCAACTGTTTAAGAAATGGTTCGGAATTGTTACGTTTCGAATCGCAAATGAAAACACGTTGCATTATGTTTCTCTCAGTCAGATCATGTAAATAAATAAATGTCAAGTTTTTTCTTATACCCAGACTTTCTGTTTTATGATCAACATTGAGTTCTACATCAATATCGTAGCTACTAATATGTCGATCTTGCTGAACCACATTTCTGCTACTCTTATTGATACCGCATTAGATCCGTAAGCCGCAAAAAAATTATTCGCGGCGTTCGTCGCACTTTTACTTTTTTTGTGCTTTAAAATGTACCTAATTTTTTTGTCACATACGTTCATTTGCTTGCTTGAATTCAATTGATAAATGGTGGGAACTAGCTTTTTTTTATTTATTGCATCTTCAGAATGTCACCTTTTGATAGTATTAAAACCAGCCAGTTACATTCAAAATACGAAAATACTACAAACCTATTATTATTATTAAACGCCAATTGTAGCGCAGGGTTACCACCGTGACGGCAAACACAGCTTGTGGATTCGATTCCTTCTTCATTACTTCTCTTCATTACTACATTTCTTCGCTCTGATGTCGAGGCAAAGCGCGACGTTGAGTACCGCCATTCAACACGCAATGCCTCCAGAATTTGGCAAAAAGTGGAGCGCGGAATGTATATATATATACTTACTAAGCTAACTGTGCCTATCCTACCATATGGAATACAGCGTGCTAAAAAAACATTGCATTACACATAAAAAGCATAAAATATATAAAAAAATATAGTCCGAAAACAAAGTCTATAACGCTAATATTAAACATAATAACTAATCATTTTTGATGATGATTTTTCTCTTGTAAGCGTCAAATACGTCAAAAATGTACGGACACACTTTATGGTTCAATCACGTTTCTTTTTTTCAGTCCGGCGTGGTTCAGAGGACTCTCAAGTGAAAAGAAACACAAAACTTTAAAAGAAATAATATTTATAATCGCTACCAAATGTTTTCAAACAAAAATAAAATATTTCGGGCTTGGCACAGGAACAGTGGTTCCACAATGATTGAAAAGAGATATTTTTTCACTTTATTAAATAAAATATGCTAGTATATTATAGCATTTTAATTTGAGTATATTCAATGTTTATAATAAATCTTCTTATTTCTATGAAAAAAAATATACTAGAATTTAAAGGACAACAGCTATTGTAGTTGAAAAGAAATTAAATGCTATGAAATTAAAACAAAAAGATAAATCACTTAAAGTGATATAATTATATATTACTAAAATCCATGTAAAAACCTCGCTCGACCTGGCATATAAAAAGTGTCAATTGCCTCCTTTGCCTTCCCATAAGGAAAACCTGTGATTTTTGTTGGTCTAACCGGCCTGAGTCTCCTATCTACGGGCACCTAAAATGAAAATAATATACATACATATCTTATTAAATGAAAGAATTTTAACTGGATTATACATTTCCGCATAATTGTTTCAACTAAATGGGGGAATGATTTATATTGTTTTCTTCGCTTTTGCAATAAGACAAAGCGCTGCGTTGAATTTCGCCACTCAACGCAATATCTCGGAAGCTAAGCAAAAAGTAGAAAACATCTTAACACTAGTTTCCCTAAACCTACACTGCTATATCTGTTTACACTTACAGCTCATTTGAATTGACAGACAGACAAATACCAACTCAGTCTAACTGACGCACGACACTGGCGCTGACCACGCAAATTATTGAAAACGTCGAGTTTTCTAAAATAAATTTATGAATATTCTATAAATTAATAAATTTCTGCGGTTTATTCAGTTAAAACAGCTTCACTCAAAATATATCAATCGCGAAACCTAAGAATCTGCATTTGAGCCACTTGGATCCTCATGAAACTTGGCAGTTATACGTAGCTTAGGCGCTAATACAATAGTATGGTATCAACGAGCTGGTGTGATGATGGATCAGGCCAGGATCTAAATATTGAAACTCTTCATAGCTTACTAGTTAACTATTTTTTTTTAGCATCGAGCACAATCTATAGTAGTTTGATGATTGATGTAGAAATGTGTTTTTTTTACTATCTTAAATTTTTTATGCTATTTATACATCGAAGCGTCTGTAACCGGTTTATTAGTGAAATTCACGAACATACGCTAATAACATAAAGCTAACTCAAATTTCGGATAACTTAAAAACAAATTAATAACAAATCCTCTCCAATACTCACACCGTGTCTATATTGATTTCGTTTATCCAAATCAATTTTTCTTTGTAAGCTAAGAAGCTTGTTTTCATAAAAAACTCGTCTATCATTACTCAAAGAAAAGTAATCATTTCGTTTAGATAAATCCTCTCTTATCAAATCCTCTTTAGTTATTTTTCTATTGCTTTTTCTACTATCAAAGTTATGTTTTAATTCTGTATCATTTATATAAATAGTCCTATATTTATAATTTTTGTTAATTTTTTTATTGTAATCTTCATTTTGATACATTTTTTTATTGAAATTTAACCGATTTCCACCATATAAATGGTTATTGTTTAATATTTTGTCATATTTTTCAGCAATGTCTGATTCGTTGAAGGTTTTTGCAAAGCTATTGCCTTTATTTTGAAACAAATTTGATTTTCCTACAACAACATTATATATTTTCCGAATTTTTCTATCAAATATATCTTTATTGTTTCTATTAAAGTTGATATTATTTATTTCTAATTCTAATTTATCTAGTAAGTTTAAAAGATTTCTCTCGGAGTTGTTTTTTTTGTTCTCTTCAATTAAAGGTTTATTCGTGTAATTAAAATAATCGGGTAAGTTAGTAACTTTATTATTCGAATTTTCAGTAGATTTTTCAATATGAAATGAGAAGTTTCTTTTGTTTTCTATGTATTCAAATGCGAGACGTTGGGCTTTCGTGAAATCTTTTCGGGGTGCTACATCTTTTTTGTATTGAATACGATTTTTATTTAAAACTTTTGTTCTTCGTAACGGCAATTCAAATGTACGTGGTTTCGAAAATATGCTGTATTTTTTTGAGAATTTATTCTGAAACAAAAAGGGCAAAATATAACTGTCTCTGAGTTAGAAATGATTTACTAAGCCATAACACAGACAAATAGTCGTTAATTTAATCTAATGCCAAAAAAAATATTGTTTTTAATGCTAAAAGATAAACCATAGAAAGCTAAGTAAAGAGCTAAATGCTCACTTCACGCAGCTAAGGCTAAGGGCTACCACATCCCTCATACACCAGGGTAAACAGAGGGAATCTATTATTCGGACACTTCGATCCCTAATAAAACAATGGGAACAATGGCGAACGGAGATAAGCAATTAAATTCTATTGTTAATTATTACCAAAGTATCGGTAACAAAATACTTACAGGATTTTGTACGAGATGATTTCTCTCATTATTAAAGTGTTGTGTATTAGGCTTGACATCAAAACGCCTTCTTCTTACATCCATAGGAAATTTTCTCGTTATTCCACTGAAATATTATTAACTAAACATTATCAAAGTTATAGTAGGCCTTAAAAGTGTCTTAATTCCCTGATTCCCTCTGCTTTTTTCCTTCGGGATACAGTGATTCGGGATATAGATACGTGAAGCAAAAAAATTACGCTTCTTCCCGCATGGAAAGTAGGCAAAGGAAGATATTGCTATAACACACTACTTCTGCCCAATATTTGATATATTTGTTGTTATGTTGTGGAACCTATCGCCACGATAAGTCTTTGTTTTGTTTTCGTGATTAAACGTGTTTTTGATATGAATTTGAAGATTTAAACATTAAATTTAAATTTGGATTTGAAAATTTGAACAAAAAATAGACGATAAAGTGATTTTATAAAGTTCGAACTACTAGTTTAAAAATACAATTTTATTATATCGTATAATATAAAACATATCTACATACTTTCCATATTATTTGAAAAATGTAAGAAAGTGAATAATAAACTTTTTCCATAAGTTATTAGAATGTTACATTCAATATATAATCCACAAATAAACCAATTATTCCTTGTTTTACTAAAAGATTTATCATATTATCTTTTATTTCAGTTCTCTACGATAATAGAATTCAACAAATAATATTAAAAGCTTAACATTGCGATCGTATTAAATTTATATATGGTTAAGAAAATCTTCAAAGAAAATAATCCGTTCCAAACTTTCCGCCCAATTCTGAAGGCATTGCGTGCATATTTATTATGTCATTTCTTCGGATGGGAATCGAATTCATAACCAGAAAATATATTTAAAAAAAAAACAAATTTAGTTTGCAATTTCTTTTTTTCATATACATGACTGACTTAAAAAAATTAAGTATATTTATTAAATTAATAGCAATAGCTTATTTAACACTAAAGTATTTTTTTTAGATTGCCCATCTCGTTTTTTTCTCAAAAATTATCCGAATCATAAATCAATTTTTACGAGCTGTCCACTATCTCCCTACATTGATTGTACGACGTATAAGTATTGGAGAATAATGAAAGACATGACAGTTCATTAACGTCAATAGTGGGGCTCGATACAGACACTGAACAATTATAGCAAACTACTATGAATTTGAAAATTTAATTAAATTTACTTTTACAATAATTTCACTCAAAGAAATCAATTATTTTCATTTCCTCGCTCTGGGACAAAGAGCGGAGTTGAGCTGTGCGTAGGGAACCAAGTGCCAAAATTAAAAAATATCTATATAATTGTCAAAAATACTTCTACAACTTTATTTGAACTCTGAAGAAAAATAAAAAAACGAAAGAGCCATATTGGCGAATTTGGACAGCGTTTGGATATAAACACGATGTTTGTGTGCACGATACCCTTACAGGGAATTAATTATTGTCATTTCCACCGTGAAAGGACAAAGAGGTTAGGTTCCGCCATACAACACGTAATCATGAGTTATATCATAGTTATAGGGGCCGCGATTAGTACGTGCCTATCCTAGAATAGTCCTTTTCCCACTATACATTTACACACAGAATTTTTACTATACATACACACAATTATAAAATATTAGATACCTTAAAAAATTAAAAGAAAACCTCTACACAAACAAATCTGTTATCAACAAGATATTTTCTCTAGATACGCGCAAGGACATAATATATCAAAATCATATGGAACATGGAGATCGGAGAGTCTAGGCCAACTAAGAAAGTGACTTACATATTTACCATAAAATCATTTGTGAAAAATATATGTAAGTATATTACAATGTACAATTACCTGAGCTTCTTTTCGGGTGCATTTTCTACGTGAAAGATTGGTAGAACAACCACAGACGGCTCACATCTACTACTGTCTTTACACGTTTTACTGTTTACTATGAAAATAGAATACTTAATTATAGTATCGCATTATTCTTGAAGCATTGTGTGCTTCGTTTCGGAATCCAACGCCGCACTTTGCCTCATTACCGTAGCGAGGAAATAAAAACATCAAAAATATTTTATTCTCTCTAATAGGAATCGAACACTCAATCGTCGCATTTATATTTGCACGCTTCTGCTCCTGCGCCACGAAGGCCTCATAAAAAATCTCAATTGTTAAAGTCACAATAAAAAGCTTCGTCTTGGGTATTCACTACTACAATGTGAAAATAAAATTAAATTTAAACATTTACCTGTGTAGGGATAGAACTCCCAACTTAAAAGTTAACAGTTAAAGCTAACAAACAGCATAAGCAGTTGGGTAACTGTGGCAAACCAAGTTAGCTTTAACTGTTTTCACAAAAAAAAAACCCAGAGGCACTGGTAACAAGACTACACGCGGTGTTGTCCGCCACTCAACATTGAGTAATAAATGGGATACAAAGTATCTTAACATCAAGTTCCCTCGGACAACCCTGCTTTATGCGGGATACAGCATGTAGCTAAAAAAAGAAATAAAATAAAACTTACAAGTATTCAATTTCCTTCCACTACTATAGCACAGACAATCTTCATCTTCATCGTATCCGACCGGGCAGCCACATTTGACAGTATAGCCTTGTTGCGTTGGCGGGTCAGTGTTGTATACTGAAGTGCCTTTTTGTGCACGCGATGAGAAATTACATACTATTTGTATTGACTAAAATAATTATGTTATTATTATTTTAAAATGTTATACTATTTTTTAATAAATAATAATACCGATTAAAATATATTATAACTAGACATTGGGATAGGGAAAAATTGTTATTGTCCTTTAAATAAAAAAATATATCAATAATCATCAAAAGAAAAGAAAAGTATTATTTAGTATGGACGCTATTGTTATTTTAATATTAAATTCTTAAAAGTACAATTAATAAAATTAAAATTCAAACGTTTTAAATATTATTTCACTTAAAAATACAAATAATAAAATTAAAAAATAACTCTTTACATTATAATTAACTTCAGCTTTACCATTGTGGTATGCGTATTCTCTATAGGCTGAGAGGCCGCAGCCTATATGCGTCACTTTACCGTACACTAAATAGGGAAATTGGTTTACGCTGGAAAATAAGGAAATGAGAGGATATACTTAAATTGTAAATTATATTAAAATACTTTAAATGTAAATAATACTATACGGAGGCCGTCGTCGTGGTCGACGTTGTCGTCAACGTTGTGAGTTAAATTTTCACTCGGGGGAATGAGTCACTCTCATTCCACCTTGGAAATAAGACAACATTGAGTACTGCCATTCCACACGCAATATGTGAAAATTGGACGTATAATGGAGAACGAAGTCCCTTAACACGTTAGGAAAAAGGGATCTGGTGTTAAGACACTCTATGATCCACAGTGTGGAGAACCGATATTGAGTGGTGGAAGAGAAATGGAGAGGGTGAAAATGAAAAAAAAACATTCCCCTGAGTGTCCGCACCCACAACCGTTAGAATGAAACGGTATGCCACTGCGCCACGACGGCCTCTAATAATTAAAACTAAATGAAATAAAGTTAAAACAAAACAAACAACCACAAAAATCTTTAAAACCCACCGATTATCAAGTCTCTTAATATTCTCTTCTGAAATATAGCTCTTCAGATTGTACCAAGCCTCTAGGACCGTTAAAATAGCATATTTTACTTTATCCGCAGTCAAAGTGGTTGAATTTGAGAAGTCCGGCGAATTTATTGGTTTCCAATCGTCTATCGTGAAACGTATCATACCCAGTGTTTGACCCGGATCCGGGAACTTTTCTGTGGAGGAACAATGTAGAGTTTTCATTATTTGAAATTTTATGATCAGCTCTTAGTCTTTTTTGATTAAAAAATGGTTTTTATAAAGAGTAATAATGAGTTAACATAATATTCGTAATATTTATTTGACACGCTTTAATATAGACTTTAGAAGTTTATGTTAAAATGTATCACATAAATATTTGATGTAGGGATAAAAAAAAATATAGGTGCGACTTCCAATTAGGGAATTGAATTTATCCAAAAATATTCCTAGAAGGGACTGCTGGATTTTTTAATTATATTTTAGTCCTTTTAAGTTTTTTTCAAAAAATATATATATTTTTTGTAATAATTAAGAAATTAATATCCAAGTAAGTAAGTAAACTGTGTATTATAAATTATACAACTTGCACTTTTAACGGATACATTTCTAACCGTAACCACAGACTATACAACATATTAGTTACCCTATCACATACAGAATATATTAAAAGAAATTAAAACTTTATGAAATACAAGTACGGATTTTTTTTTTAAAAGCATAAATAATAAAAACGAATAAATAATATTTACTTGTGGCATGACATAAATCACTTTTTAACACACATTGGTTCGCCCACAATTGTGCAAACGTGGCAAGTTCTTCATCCCATTCCTACAAAAAAATACAATTTACTTATACAATTTCGAGTGCGTGATATTTACGATCTTAAAAGTTAAAATGACCATTCAGGCACGAAGTGTGACTGTAAAACCGACTGGTTGTGTGTTCGGTCCCCACTCGAGGAGATGA
>DWAN01004588.1:0-12022 GCA_018230445.1 Heliconius hewitsoni | reverse complement strand
CAAACACTTTATAATAAAACACAATTTCCACACATAAAGTATAATTGATTGCTCAAAGATGCGATAGGGGGAAAAAATATAAGCTAATGGGGGTTATGACACCTCTCTTATCACTCGCTGCCCTCTTATCAGCCACGTAGGTTATTAATAAAGAATTATTGGCCACGATAAAGGCTAGAGTGTTCTTTTGACAAATTTACGAGGAAATTATTAATAATTACTTATTTTCGTGTATTTCGGTAGATAATACGAACATTTAGAATTTTTAACTTGATATATTTTACTGGATTTGATAAAAAAATTATTGTAAGGACAGTTAATTCGACGTTTTTAATTTTCGGCACCATTTATTAATATTATTTGTTGCAACGTAACTTAACGTCATATTTTGTCTGGACAGATCGGGGATATCATTTAAATATCAATCAATTAAATTAATTATCTATTATACATACAATTATATATTGAGGCCAGTCTTAGCGCAGGAACACAAATTGTAAATGCGACAGATTGTGCGTGCGATTTCCACTCGTAGTAACAAAATATTTGATACTTTCGTTTTCTCGATCTGGGAATGAGGCAAACTGCGGTGTTGAGTTTCGTTACTTAACACGCGATGTAAAATTAAGCGAATAACGGAATTATCTTAATGGAAACGGAGTATTTTAATACTGGTTTGTCATATTAAAGTAAAGGTAAAGCTAAATCAATAAAATAAAAAGAACATATAGGTTGAGGCGATCCCCATTCGTCAGAATAGAACCCACAATATCCTGTACCTATACAGCTACACACTGTGCCACTGCACTACGTTTACATACAAGATAAATATATTGTTATATTACCGATAAATTGACATAATGCCCATGTTAATTTGTATAATAATATTCTTGGCATTAAATTATTGATGCTATTTATACTTTATAGGAGTAAACAAATAAATTACTGAAGATAAGTGCTTGCGTTGTGAAAGTGAAGTGTTGTAAAGTAAGTACGGGTTTGGTTTATAGCCTAGTTTATAGCAATATTTAGTTAGCTATTTAGAAACGTGGGTTCGATTCTCGTTCTGGTGATAAGACAAAATAGAATCGAGGCCGTCACGTCGGGTTACCTTGGCATAGCGTCTGCCGCAACGCTTGTGGATTCGATTCCCAGTCAAGGGAATGAATTATTTCTATTTCTTCGCCAAGTTAACAGGTCAAAGGGCGGCGTTGAGTACCGCAATTTTACATGCAACGATTCTTAAATTGGGCGGTGCATTAAGAACTATCCTGCTAACCCTCTGTAATATGCGGGATACAGCGTGAAGGTAAATAATAATAATAAAATATGTATTTAGAAAATGTTTCATGTATCAGTACAAAATAAACATGTAGTAAATTAACATCGTTAAAGATTTTAATTACCTTCATAAAAATTATTTTTAACGTAACTGGACATGTATGGCAGTTGGATATAAAGCGATAAGTTGAAATACATTGAAAGGTCACAAGTTCAAAGCCTTTATGTACAAAATACGTATTTATTTTAATTGTTTTTTATTTAATTATTTTATTAATAAAAAATATAAATATTTAAAAAAAATTGAGTCTGATTATAGAGAATATTCTTTTTTTTTTGTGTTTCTTATATCCCGCACATAGCAGAGTAAGTAAAAAGAAGACACTACGTACGACACTTCGTTCCCCACTTTCGATCCAAATTTTGAGACATTTCGTGCGCCACGCTTTGTTCTCTGACTAGAGCCGAACTAGACCAAATGAAAGTAATTCAATCCGCCAATGGCTATCGAACTTACAACTGTCGCGTTTACAGTCAAGCACTGTGCTGCTGAACTAAGCTTCTAAATAAATATTTTTTATTTAGAAGCTGACATTTATCGTATATAGCCGGTCGTGACGTAGAGGAACATAGGTGCAACTGTTAACGCGGCTGGTTGTGAGTTCCTTAGTAAATGAATTAAATCAAAAATCAGCTTCACGCTGTATTTCGTACACAGCAGGGTAAGCAGATCGAACCTACTGTTAAGACACTCTGTTCCCCACTTAGAAAATAAAACATTTAATATTAACATTTAAACTCTCAGGTAACGAGGAAAAGCGCAGCGTTGATTTCCGCTACTCAACACGCAATGCAAGAATTTGGTGGAAAGTGGGGAAAGGAAGTGGCTTAATGAGACGGGATGTCTTAACACTGAGATCCCAGGTTACCTCAGCTAACCCTGCTATGTGCGGGATACAGCGTGAAACTAAAAACAAAATCTAATTCAATAAACAGTGTAAATAACATCGATTATCTTATTCAGCGCACTTTAGCTATTTACAGCGGACTTATCTTGTTGAGACGCGATTTGCACGTCAAATAAATTGAGGGGGCGCGGCGTGTTTGATGTTGTGATACGAGTACGAGCAAGTGGTCATTTTGTATTGATTATGTTGTTTTGTTCTTTGTTTTTTTTTATGATTTGATTACATTATTGTCACTCAACACGTAATGCCTCCATAATTCGGCGGAAAGTGAGTCTTAACACTAGATTCCCTCTGTCTATCCTGCTGTTGGGAGATACAACGTGAAGCTGATTACACTATACAATATATACTTTTATTATTGAAGAGAATTAAATTTTACATTTTTTAGAATATAAAAACACATTTAAATATATATAAAAGATATTCGTCCGATTGTGGGGCAAAGGTCCTGGACATTGGTGGCTAGGCTCCAGAGAGAGGTACCTCACAATACGTGCCGTCTCAAGTAATACTGATTTCTGCATTCAAAAGCTAAGCGATAACCTCTTAAGATGTTGGTCGAGGCTTTTCGCTAATAAACCGTTAACTGAAACCATCTCAATATCAACACATCCCACAAGACAGTCTCATGGGCCTAAGTCCAGATATTACGATATTTTTACTTTTTAAATGATTTTTTTTCTTTTTAAACCAATTGATCGCATACAACATAGAGTCTCTATGGGGGATGTTCTGGGGAACTGTTTGACCTCATACCTAACGCCGAATTTTATAAACGCACAGTACGACGAGACACAAACTCAAGTACCATGCACACGACTTAGATATGTACGTGGCACTCCAATACTGTGCGGTTTTGTAGGAACTTCCTTACACGCGTCCTCCAGCTCCAGTTCCAGCTCCTCTGGTGTTACGCGGGGTTGTGGGCGGCGGTTATCATTTACCCTCAGGTGAGCCGTACGCTGATTTGTCTTGTTTTTTTTCATATAAAAAACCAATATCAACAATCACTCAGCTATATTCAAGAGCAGACGTGGGATTACAGTGGTTTTATAAAGAAGATTTATTTTAACTAAACAGTTGTAACAAATAACTGACATTGCCTGTTAAGTGAGCGCCGCTCAATTTGTCTACTAGAGCATAGAAAATGAGAATAGTTCTTAAACATATTCATTTTCTTATTATTACGTTATTGAACCTACAACCGTCGCCCCTACAGGCAGACGCAGTTCTAGCATAGTTTTATGACAGAAAATGTAATCATTTCCCGGGCAGGAATCGAACAATTGCTAAATTGATAAATGAAATTTCTTTACTTTTCAATATATTTAAACTTAATTAAGTATTTGCTTAGCACGAGAACATAACCCAGACAAAACAGTTCACTATCATTACAAAATCTAAACTAATATTATGAAGCTGTTGCTTGGTTGAACAAGCTAATCTTAGGAATGATTGGTTTGGATCAAAACAATATTTCTGAGTTAAACAGTCTATTTATCGGAACGCTATATGTATAGACTATATTTAATCGCATTAATATGGGTTACATTAAAAAAAAATCTCCACGCGGTCAGTGTCACCTCGGGCACTTAGAATGTGTCATGTGTCATATACAATCATAAGATGACATATTATGACACACAAAGATGCAAGATAACGGTGGCGAAGCCGCAGGTAAAAGCTTGTGCATTATAATAGCCGAACCTAAATCAGATCTATCCCAGTAATTTGTATCCCATAAAATTATTACTGGCTTTCAATGGACTTCCACCATAATTTAAGAGGGTATCATTAAAAATCATAAAGTCTTGCTCGTGATCGTCGACGGTCCGGAGCGGCAATCAGCTGTAACCTGTTATTTGGCAAAACGATCTTGTAATCTGATGGAGAGAGAACCTTCGGTCTTCGCTTATGTAAATATGTCTTTATTTTACTGCGGTATTTCTGTATTGTTACTAAACACAGAGGATAATAAATGAGTGCATTTTAGTTAGTGTCTTCCGTTTTGTTGTTTTGTTCCTACTTTGGGAAATGAATTATTATCGTTCCATTTGTTCCTTTAGTCGGCAAGTGGAAAAGGGGGATGAAAGGAGGGACTGGACTTTGAAAAATATGTTCGTATCAACACATCTAGTGTTGATGTTGTCGTTTTAATTTTTCGGGGCAAATTTTGCTGTAAATAAAATTACTGGAACGGGCACGGCGCACTCGCTTTCTCCATTTCCTTCGCTTATGTTCCCTCTACCTACTCTGCTATATGCGGGATACAGGATGAAACTAATAAAAAGAAGAACAGAAAGATACAAAACTTTAATTTTTTATTATATATCGGTACATCTAAGTAAATGTAAGTACCATTTCACAATACATTAAATCGTCACGTCCATACATATTATCCATTAGCAGCACGTAATAACAATGTCCTCCCTGGAGGCGGCGACGGCGCTACCCCGATATATATCAGTTCCGGCGACACGTGTGGTCTGTCCGTGTGTTAGTTAATGAATGAAGTGTGACTTTGCTATTTGAAAATCAGAGGAGAAATAGTCAATTTTAGTAGCGTAAGTAAAAATAATAGAAAAACAGAAAAAAGACCATCAAAAATAATCACTTTAGTCATACACTATATAGAGGCCGTCGTGGCCCAGGGGCACAAGGGTGTGACTGTAACGTGATGGTTGTGGGTTCGATCCCCATTCGAGGAAATGAAATATTTATTTAAATTTATATTTCCATTTCTTCGTTCTGAGGTCGAGGCAAAGAGCGGCGTTAGATTCCGCCACTCAACACGCAATACTTTTCAAATTTGACGGAAAGTGGGAAACGGAGTGTACACTAGGTTCCCTCTGCCTACCCTGCTGTATGCGGGATACAGCGTGAAGCTGATTTAATTTAATCATATACTACTTGTTATCCCAGATAATGTGTTAGATCAACAGTTTTCCAATTGAATCAGTGGTCAATCAAACAACCTCTTTAAGTTTATATATATTAATATAGTCTTTTTTAAATATCCTTATAGATTTAAATAGAATTTGGCACATACATAGCTACAGATGAACCTGGATTATCATTTACTTAGAATTACCGTTGCGGGAATGTCGTGACGCAGCAGCACAGCGTTCTGGATTCGATTCCCACTTCTCCCAATCGGAATTAAATTGTTGAATTATTTTCATTTCCTTAATTGCTCAAATAATATAACAAAACGCGGCGTTAAGTTCCATCACTCAACAAGTAATGTCTTGAAAATTTTAGAAAGATTTAGTTAAGATAAAAGTTTAGTAAAGATTTTTCACATCCTTTATCCATTGCGTCCCGCACTTTCCGCCGAATCCTGGAGGTATTACATGTTGAGTGGTGGAATTCAAACCCATGCTTTGCCTCATTAAAAGAACGACGAAATCGGTAATGAAAGGACGAAATTTAAATATGAAGTACTTAATTTTCTCGAGTGGGAATCGAACCCGCAACATATCGCATTTACAGTAGCCCGCCAGAGCCGTAAATATAAACATATATACTATACATACATATACATTACAGTTCACTTTATATGGCGCGTCTGCATGTCACGCAAAAAATAATTATATTTAAAATTCTGGATGGCACACACTGTCGGTGGTCTAACGATTGGTATTCTGTACGTAGCGAGGCTGTTGCTCGACGATTTATAAGGACGTGGGTGATTAAACAAATACAGATTGTTAATGATTTAGTAGTTTTGTGAGAGATGCATTCAACTGTGTGATGGTGGCTGATTGAAAGATTGACTGTTCGATTTGAGTTCGAGTATTTTTTTGTGTGCGAGTAAATGTAATGGTTTAGTTTCTATTTTTAATTTCGTGATATATAGATGAGATAAACTTAGATAGTTTTTTTTCTTTACTTTTTGCCCTTATTTGAGGACACTTACTTATTTAGAAAACGTATAAAAATTTGAACGTACTGGACTTGAACCCGCGCCTCCTGGAAACCGACCAGGAGGATACTTGAGGATGAGGATACTTGTTTCATAAATATTAACAGCTGTTTATTTATATACAATCCATTTATATACAATAGTATCCGTAGAGTTTTATTTTTCTCATAACCCTTCAAAGTAAGTTCAAACAATCTAATCAGCATATAACTTACATTTCGATGTAATTAAACACTTTTTATTCTTTCCTGTCGACATCGAAAGCCAAAATCGTGACTGAAGTTTATGTCTTTTGAATTTATACGACTTATTGCTGAAATAAAGCATGTTTCGTATATTTATAGTTGTATTATGAGGTCTGGTATATACTTGTATAGGAGTAGTGGTCAGTGGCACTGGTTCGTCAAATCCATGTTTAATTCTTTTTCACTTCAAATATTTGGCTATCAAATCAGCTTTATGCTGTATCCCGCACACATCAGGGTAGGCAGAGGGAACTTAGTGTTAAGACACTCCATTTACCACTTTCTGCCAAATTTTGCTGTTGAGTGGCAGAACTCAACGCCTCGCTTGGCTTCGATACCAGAGCGAAACGTAAATAAATATTTCATTTCCTCGAGTGGGGATCGAACCGGCAACCAGTCGGTTTTACAGTCACACTGTGTGCCTATGCGCAACGACTGGCCTGGTATGTATATTAAATTAAAAAGAAAATTGTGTATATTAAATATACCCACCTAATATACAGATTCCTGTTGAAACATAAAAATTTTAATAACCGTATTTTGTTCTAATCTGTCATAAAAAATCAAAAACTATAGAAATACTTACTATTTAAACGACAGTTTGTATTCATAGAGGCGGCAGTGAAAGCCATTATGTGTAGTAATTTAATAAACACTTGTGATTCGTTCTTTTGACATCCGGTTAAACCATATGCTTTACAAAGCGGGGTGGGCAGCGGGAACCTATTACTACAGTACTCTGTATTTTCGAGAAGTTTCGAGATATTGCATGTCGAGTTGACACTGCGCTGTCTTCTTAGTGTTACCAGAGCGGAAGAAATAAAAACAATTAATTTCACTGTATGGAGGTTGAACCTACAACGTTAAACTTAAATGTCATATTATACACATTACATATATACGTATATGATTATGCCAACCAATAATAATAATACCAATAATAGGGAATAAAAGGTGAAGTTAACTGACGATCTTAGGTTGAATTTAACCACTACATAATGTTTTTAATTGCATGCTGTATCCCGCACATATCAGGACAGGCAGGGAGAACCTGGATACCTAATGTTAAAATTCTCAGTTCTCATTAAGACATTTCTGTTCTCCAATTTTTGCCGAATTCTGGAGTCATTGCTAGTTGAGCAGCGAAACTCAATGCTGCACCTTGTCTCCTTACCAGAGTGAGAAAATATAAGTATAATGAGAAACTAAAACCCACAACTTGTCGAGTTTACAGCCGCTTGTGCTCCTGTGCCACGAATGGTCACTACATATTATCAATGCAATAAATAAATAATAATATAAAGCAATTTTCAAACTTTACGGTAATTTTACCAACACGATATCAATAAACATTTAAATATACTGTTTAATTTACACAAATTTAGGAGATTTCAAGTAGGCACTTACATACCTACATATGCTTGTGTCGCTCACATCGAATATAAAGAAATTACAGCCGTTTTACTACTGTTTTATGAACACTCGGTTCATTTATTTAAGGCGAAGGGTAATTTCGTTTATATTTTATACCAGCGACCTGCTCGCGGCTTCTCCTTCGCTAGAACTACGCAATAAATATTTATATACTAATCTAAACTATTTCGTATTGTAAGAACCATCCCCTTTAAAGGCAATATCTATAGACCAAAAATTTAAGATACAGCCAATTTAATAAATATTTTATAACAATTTGGTGCAACAAATACTTTATATTGAAACTTCTTCTAATGAACGACAAAATGAAACAAACACAATCTAAATGTTAAAGAAAGCTTGCCTAATTATAATAGTTAAAATTGCACTGAAAATGGTTAAGCCGATTTTGAGAACAGCGTGAACCACAAACAGCCGAAAAAAAAATCTATTAAATCTATAACTCTCTTAATAATAGTTTTTCCCATATACTTTCCATATTCTGCAGACAGAGATCAGAGAGTCTGTATGTGTTTTGTTTACGTTAATTTCAATCTAGTCTTGTTATCACAATGAGTAAATGAAAATAATTTTTTCGTCCGAGTCGAACCAACAACCATCACATTTATAACCAGATGTTCAGCCGCTGAGCACCGACGGCCTCATTAACAATAATAATTTGCCACGAATCATTTATATCTTTTACCCTCGATCCCGTTTGATTTTCTTAGTCATTGCGCCATGCATATAGTGAACGACTGTCGATGAAAGTAACAGATTTCAGTTCCACAAACTCGATTTTTTACGAGATAATTATCACCGACATCTTACAGTAACGTAGCTTATTTATTTCATCACTATTCACTATATAAAATAAAATTTATGAGTAGAATGTCTATTTATTTCTTGGATTTGCTCGTGTTTGAATGAATGTGAAATTTGTCCATCGTAAAATGAGATTAGCGTTTAATGTGTCTGTATTCATTTTAGTTTAGATATATATTTTTAAATTTATTTATTTATATATTTTTATATATATTTTTAAATTTATTTATTTTTCGTATTTTAGGTGGCAGAGAGTACACCAGAGATGGTTGATCAGTTAGTCGTGGTAGATGGGATCGTCGTAGTCTTCGTGTATCTAAAAAACAATTTCTTTGAGAACGTCTTTATTAAGTTTTAAAAAAAAAGCACAAGCTGAAAATCCCCACTTAAAAAAATATTTACTTAAATTCATATTTCGATTTCTTTGCTTTGGTGTCGAAGCAAAGCGCGGCGTATTGTTCCGCCACTCAACATACAATGCTACCAAATTTCGGCGGTAAGTGGGGGACGGAGTGTCTTAACTCTAGGTTCCCTCTGCCTTCCCGGCTTTGTGTGACGTGGCCTTAACGTGAAGCTGATAAAAAAAAATAATTTTATTAATTTTTAAAAAAATATCCTGTCCAAGCCTGTAAACTAAATTACGATTTAGTTTACAGGCTTGATTTCATAGAACGGGGAAAACCAGTCGATCTACCCCGCTTCGGTAGGTAGATTGACTTGTCATCAAGGGTAAATTGAGCTCAAAAGCATTTAATGAGTAGATTCTACGAAGAAATTGGATTAAAAAATACTAAAATATTATACAGAATGTTTAACGGAGTATGTATTTCGTGTTTTTTTTGTTTTCTTATATGTGTATGTTTTCTAGGAGATAGGTATGGTGTATGTATGGTGGGCTGGTCGGCGTGAGTATCAGCTTTGTCAGACGTCACTGTTTTAGCGAGACATCCTGAATTTTATTCCAAAATTTAAATGTAAGCGGAATAAACATGGTCCTGCATTTCGAGAATTATTCCAGGTACTTTTTGAAAAATCATTTTAATTCCCGCGATTAAGAAACGAACCCACAACCTGTCGCTTTCACAGTCACAGTGTCCCTAGGCCACAACTGGTCTCTATATAAACAATTTCCCCCATTAAAATTTAAACGTACACCTTCGATTGATAGAAATTTAACTAAAAAAATCAATCAGCTAAAACAGAAAACAACCATCTAGTGTTTCGAAATCATCAACGACATCGGTATTCATGTAAAATAGAACTAATGATACATTTTGTGTCACGATATCGTCTACAAAAGGCAGTGCAGCGTAATCGTGGTTCTGCATAATTCTCCCATTCAATCATACGTGGGGCCTCCTGTTACGATGTGAATGTACTAGGTACTTTTTGTATGCTTTGCTACGTAGATGATTTTTTTATCTAATTTATATCGCGCATTGGTTATTGCATAATATCATGGTTGTGGGGTCGAGTATATTTTTTTTGTTTCTTGCCAAAGGCTTCTATGAGTTACGTCAATCAACACATTTAACATTTTTTATATGGCAGAAGAGTATTGAGTTTCTTGACACTAGGCTCTGCCTTCTGACAAGCAGGATCAGTATGCTACACATCAGTAGAGAGAACCTTTTTGTGATAATAAAACCGTTCAAGAGCGAGTCGAACCCACCCACGGAGGATTCTGTATCAATTTCAGGATTAAAGGTCAACGAGAAATACAACTTTAAAACTTGGCGAACTTAGTGTTGTCTTCTATATTTAATGATGTGAAGAAAACTAAAGTTCGTGTAATCTATTATAAAATATACTAATACTGTTAAACATGGAGCAAAATTTGCTCCAATAACTTGATATGCTTCAAAAAAACAATGGTATACCACTAAATTCTTATCAAACGTACAAATTCACGCAAAACATACACAAAAAAAAGCTATGATGGTGATATAACGTATATATCACTATCATAGTCTTTTTTTTATACCCTAACTCTGTATCCCACACTCAGCAGGATATACAGATAGAACCTGGAAACCTAGTAATAAAACACTCCGCTCCCGTTCTCCCATTCCTCCCTTTCCGCTGAACTCCGGTCGAACCCAGAACCTGTCAAGTCTACACTTCCTTTTGCCCCTGCCCCAGGGCTGACCTCAAAAAACTTAAATTAACACTAAACCAAACATATATATTCAACATATTACACAAAATTGATGAAATAAATCTATTTAGAAGGATATACTACAAATACTTGTATAAGTAGGGCATTAAGTTGCGCGTACGCACAACGGTAAGAACATTTATTCGTTATTTATTCGCGGCCAATAAGACCAACATTCAAATAGTTCATTAGGCAAAGCGTAGACATATCGAGCCCTTTATATGCGGAGTTCGTTTGTGTACTTTATTTAACTGCTTCTTGTTGAAATAGCTGTGGACATACGGCCGTCTAAAATTTTGCAGGGTATTAATTTTATGTTGTTTTGATTTATTTTTTTAGCTTCACGTTTTATTTCTCTCGTTCCTGTCCTCCTTATGTCGTTATGCTTTTTATGTGACTTGAAATCTTTTTGTTTTTAACACACTGTATCCAGTACGTTTGGTTGGCAGACGGAACTTAAAACCTAATGTTAAGAAATTAGATTCGTTCTCATTAAGATTAATACTTCCATTCTCCACTTTTCTAACCGTTGAGTTTTGCCATTTAACACGGATTGTCTCGAAAATACTTCAAAAATGTGAGAACGGAGTGTCTTATAGTATATTTTGAAAAGTTTTACCCACCAAAGCAGTGTGTACAACATGTCAGCGCACAAATCATTGCGTGACGTGGTTATATACGAGCATCTCGCATTGGGAACGGAAAGTATTATAGCGAGTACGTCTTACAGTGTACAGGTACCTGCCTGTGTCACAATGTTGAATCGTAATTAGGGATTTATCGATCGAATACGAATTCGAGGATGTCATGTGTTATATCAATGCAATAATCATAAATTATGAATGGTTATGAGTTCAGATCCAATTGGGTTATATGTTGGTGTTGGTTGGAATACTACTTGAGTGGGTAGGTATCTAAGACTTTTATTTATAATTCGCTGCAATTCTGAAATCGATCTTGAGATATCGTAGATCTATCGTATCGTATCTGTCGTAGATGATATGTAAATAAACAACGGCATCTCAAGATTGCATCTCAGATTTGAGAGCGGAATATAAAACGAGCTCTAGATAGTGTTAAGTTAGAATATAAGTCTATTAATTTTGACATGGAAAGTCTAAAGTAACATATAGCCTATTTTTAATCACAGTGTCCGAAGCAGTTTTTGTAGAAAGATAAAAAATAGATCAAATTTTAAATTTTTGAG
>DWAN01004587.1:0-12023 GCA_018230445.1 Heliconius hewitsoni | reverse complement strand
TTATTTGTTAAACGTTAATTACGTCGTGTAAATGTAATCTATACTTATAATAAATAACATAAACATAGTAGTACTTTTCTAACAATGCTTGCATGGTTACAGTTCAATCGTAAGTCCAATAGATTGCCCTGTGCATAAAACGACATAAAAAATCAACTAATTAATAATTAAGTCTGTTTGTAATATCTATATTTCTTAAATTAATAAACATGTAATTCAAGCGGGCAAAGCCGCGAGCAGGCCGCTAGTACATAATAAAATTTGTTCATATATTATTGCTTCTCTTAATTGCAACTAGTAGTCCTTACTTTTTTTAGACTGCCATCATGTCATATATGCACATGTATGCAATGTCAAACTTTATAAATTGAGCTGATAATTACAAATGAAGTTAATATAATAAATAAGTATTCTTTCAAATAAACTAGTAAACGAGTTACTAATATCGAAATTATATTTCCCTAATATATGGCCCTTTAGGTGTTTTAATCTCGATTAGCGTTTATATAATTAAATAAATTGTAAGGTTACTTACGTAACATCTAATAAAGCAATTACAGGGATGTCTTACACTGTATCGACTGGCTGAGTAAAAAATAAGAGTACAATCAACGAATAATACAGCTTCATGCTGTATCCCGCAAATAGCAGGCTAGACAGAGGGAACCTAGTATGTCCCTATTGTCCACCGAATTATACTATTCGCTGCATAAATAATACCGCTCAATAAAGTCTGTAATAACTAACACAAAAAGACTTTTATTAGTTTTTCTAGCTTATTATTGATATAATAAAAAACAGAAATTACATTACACAGTTAATTTTTATTGTATATTGACTATCATTTTATATACATTGATAAGTTCTAGAAAAGAAAATGAATCAATGTAATATGTTTAAACTGAACCATACAATTTGTTTTTATTAGAATGGTTTAATTTCTTACTTTAGTCACTTTAATTTGTTGTTTAAAAAGATTTAATAAAATAGTAAACTATAGTCTAAGTAATTTACTTTTTAATGAAAATATATCTTATTTTTTTTTTAAACCAATTCGCTATTTTTTATTTATATTTCGGCTACACTTATATCATCCGTGATCGACGAACAGAACGCATACCGATAGTAAAATGTCAGTTTGACATTGACATTTGACATTGAAATGTTTACAATTTAGTATTTACGAATTTCGGCCAAGTTTTTTTAACTATGCTTCGTGGCAACAAACACAAAAATGTTTATATAAAGAACACCATATGCTAACTAAATTACCGAGTGTTTTAAATAGCTCACCATTATAACATCATGAGTTACTTTAAAGTTGTCGCTAAAGTTTTTGTAGGATGTTGCACGAGTTCTTTACTAATGGAAATTATGATGGCAAGATTACCAGATAGCGCCAATTTTATAACATTCCTTCAATTTTTATTTGTATCTTTACAAAGTCTTCTATTTTTGAAATCAAAAGCGGTAAGTAACAAGAAAGCTAGATGAGCTTCACATTATTACGTTTAGTTTTAGATAGTTTTTATTTATTATAACAATTTGTTGCAGTTTCATCCAAAAATTCCATTAAGACAATATTTTCTGTTGATTTTTTTATTTTTTATCACAAGTGTTGCTAATAATTTTGTATATGCTTTGCATGTGCCACCCACACTTCACATGATAATAAGGTAAGAATCATAAGTAAGTGTAGTACCTCAGCTTGCTTAGTATTATTTATCCTATTTAAATTCCATTTGACTATAAGATATGTTTTACTTCTTTAATGGTAGAAAATGCTTAGCATTGTTTTCCACTACTCAACAAATGTCTCAAAAGTGGAATAGAAAGTGAGAAACAAAATATCTTAATGCTAGGATTTCCTGCCTGCTATGTAACAAAGTGATGATGCATATTCAAATATATTTTTTCAACAATATATTTTTTTTTATTAAATAAAAAAAGAACTAAAAAAATTATTTTTTTTCTAGATCTGCTTCTTCACCCGCCAGCATGCTAGTCTCATGGTATGCAAAGAATCGCAGGCCAAGAGGGAATGCCATGATAGGTTCAGTAATAATAAGTATTGGAGTATCATTAGCCATGTATGGTGGTTCCACGATAGTTGAGAATGCACATGGAAAGTTTACACATTGGTGTTTAGGAGTAATAATACTGTTAACTATGTTGTTTATTGGAGCCTTTGTGGGATTACAGCAGGAGATGCTTTTTACTAAATATGGGAAACATCCTGAGGAGGTAATATTTTTATTTTATTTTTCAATTTCAGCATCTTCTGATTTTTCCACATGGCAGGCTAGTAAACTAGTGTTAAGATTTTTTTTTCTTTATTTTCAATTCTCACATCTTGAATGGGGGAACTCAACACCGGGCTTTGTCTACCAAAGTTGGGAAATTAAAATAGTTAAATATGATCTTTTTTCCAAGTGAAAGTTGTAAAACTGTTACATATTCAATCAAAGTCTCACGGCAGCCTTTAAATTCAATTATATAGGCACTGCTTAGCAGCCTAAATTTCCCTGAACAAAGCTTGAACCGTCATGGCCTGAACAGTCGAACACTATATATTATCATTAAACTCATTTAAATGTGCATATTTTATATGCCTTATAGCAACTTTTTTTTACCTCATTAATTAATTAGTATATTTATGAGAACTAATTATTTCGTTAAATAAAAAAAAACCTTTGTTTAAATACCTAGGACTTTAATTGATACATATTTAACGAGAACTGCAGACAAGTTTCCATATATAACATTAACCACTAATTGGGGCCTCTTGTGGTGCAGTGGCACAAGTAACTTTATTTTGGAATTCACTCTTCACTTCCTTGCCCTGGTAACAAGACAAAGTGCAGAGTTGTGTTCCGCCACTAAACACCCGATGTCCCGAAACTGAAGAAGTGTCTTAATAATAGGTTCCCACTGCATATCCTGCTATCTGAGGAATATAGAGTGAATCGAACAAAAATAAACTTCATTTGTGTACTTCCAGATGCTCTTCTATTTACATGCACTGCCACTACCACTGTTTTTGGGGATATCTTCACACCTGAACAAAATAGTCTTTAGTCTTAATTCTACTTGTTGGCTCATTATTGTTTTTAATATTATATCACAGTTTCTGTGTACACATTCCGTCCATGAATTAGCGACAAAGGAAACATCTACAACTGTTACTTTTATACTAACTATAAGAAAATTTGTTTCACTTCTTATATCTTCCATTATATTTAAGAATAATTTAACTTCGTTACATGTTGTTGGGACAGTTTTTGTTGTGGTGGGCACTTATTTTTATTTTGACTTCTTTATTTCCAGACAACAAAGCCCTGTTAGTCCTACGGACACTAGATATAAGCTAGATAAAAAAAGTGGATAGGTATATTTTTTTCAACAGAATCTCCAAATATTTTATTGTTATAATGAATGATTTATGCATAGGATATATGTATATACACACACACATGTATATATTTTACTTACATATATATATATAAAGAAAATATATATATGTATATATTCTCGATCTCGATTCTCTCTTTAGATATTTTTTTTTGTAACAAAATCGATTTACAAATTTATTTATATTATTTTCTAAGATGAGTGAAGTTTAAGCCTAAATGTATATGTATGCTTAAAACAATGTTAATATTAAAACAATAATCCAAATAATTTATTAAAAGAATATATATAATAAATTTTATATAAGATTTTATAAAAGTTAGATTACACTGTTACAAAACTTTATCAATTAAATGTTGTTATCTAAAATATTATATTTATAATAAAAAATAAAACAAATTTAGAAAGTCGCAAATTTATTGACTTAACTCTTAAATAACCTAATTAATAAGTGCTTACAGAAATTACAAAGTAATTGATTTATACATATAAAAATGACATGAAAAAATGCAGCTGCTAATACATGAAGATGAAACGGTATCACTAGCTATGTCAACACTCACACATATCACTATATTATATTACAGTACATTCATAAAGTTCAGAAATCACCATTGTTCATCACTTCAATAGTTTAATATCTGAAAAATAATAAGAAATTACATATATTTCCAATGTTCGGCATGATTAGTAATAAAAAGAAGTAATTGTTTTATTTGATTTATTTTATAAGATTTTTTACATATTTTACTATAACTAACAAAATGGTATATACTGTGATATTTAATATTTTGTTAATTGAATCTGTGGCTCTTGGAAATCATTGAAGCACTTAACTAATTACATTCTTACTTAAACAAGTTATATTAATAATTTAATGAATAGCAATCTCTCACCAAATTATTATTCTTAGTAATTAGTTAATATAAATTTGTAAACATACAGAGATACTAATGAAAAAGTTATATAGGATAAATAATTTATAATAAATGTATAGCAATTTTGATATACATGTTTCTTTTTCTGTAATATAAATAGATGGCTCAATAAGTTACTGCACTTGAATAGTTTCCGAGATGCAAGTGCAAGTCATAGTGTATGTTTAAATTTTATACTTTTCTAAATATTATATATTTTTTTATAAATTAAAAACTTAGAATCCTAGCTCTATAATAACAAAATTATATATTTCTTTAATTTACTTCTTAATATTATCAATCATGCAATATTATAAATCTATAATAAGTTATATAGTGCATTGTAAACATTAATACAAAAAAATTTTTTCATTCAAATAACACATAAGACAATCTTTTTACTTAGTACTTTACTCTACCATAATTGTCATCTTACAAATACAACATAGTGATTTGCCACTAAGTTGATTCTTACTACTCTTTCTAAAACTGAGATACAAAAAAATGTACATGCCAAAAAACACAATATATTTCACTACAAATTTGAGAAATCTATCAACCATACCCGATGCAGATGCGTTACAGGCTGTCGGGCCGAGTGTAGTGTTGATGACTCACCTATTCCTGCTGTCGGACCTGCTCTGCCTGTCTCGCGAGCGGGACCGTGATGGTGATCGGTAGGCTTTCTCTATATACCTGGCCTTGCTATCGGATCGGCTGCGGCGGTCGCGGGACCGGGAGCGTCGCACTGACGGCGAGCGACGACGCACCGAGGGCGACCGCCGGGGAGACCCCGAGCGCCCGCGGGAGTACGAACGCCTGCGAGGGCTACGGCTACGGGACCTGCGAACGTTGAACATATTACTATCTTAATGTTATGGAGAATCAGGTTCACTTTGGGATATAATGGTCGTGTTTGTTTGTCCATATGTATGCATATCGAGACAATATTATGATTCGTGCCTTATTTGTTTTATTATCCAGTTATTTTATCCATATATCATACCAAAACAAAGTATGCGACTCGACTTTCAATGCAGTCCAGTTGGCCCGCCGCCGTGTATCTAGTACTATAGTAGGCTTAGGTAAGGCAGTGCTAATATAGGATTAAAAATACCGAAACATGGTGAGCCGTCGTTCGTAGCCGAGGACTGCTGAGATGACTGATGTCTAACCGGAAGTTTCGCGAAAGTGCGGACGGTTGGTAGCGGTAGCGGTTGCGGTAATGCGGTTCATAAGTAACCAGGTGTGGGGAAGTTAGGTGATGGCCGTTAAGAGGATAGAGGCGGAGGCTTCAGCGCGTAGTGTGGAGGGCCGATCGCAGAGCGGCGTAGATGTAGTAAGACATGTGGTGAGGTCGTTGGTGTGTTGGTGGTTGGTTGATAAAATGGACCTGCAAACGTTCCAACACCCACCACATTTAAAATTCCGTTTTTATTATATATATCTACATTATGTCATTAATGTTGTTCAGCACAACTTCTAGTTACATATGCATTACAAAGTTACTTAAATTTAAAAGGGATAATAAGTTAAACTTGTATAATTGTTTATATATTATTAATTAAATTTGTTATCTATCAAATTATATTAATATATAAGAAAAAATAAGGAATTTTTACTTCAATCAATGAATTGTTTATGTTATGTTGCCTAATATAAAGCCTAACCTTATTTGTATAACTACATGACATCAGTGAGATTAATTTATTTTCCTAACAATGTGTTATTTTCTAAATATGTAATAAAAAGAAAAGTGAACAATGCATATTGCATGTTCACCCAGCATACCTGCGATCTCTTCTTGTTCTGCCATTTGACATTTCCACACGAATTCTTGTGCCACAACATCGTCTGTAAAAAAACAATATTGAATATTATATATCTATACTGATATTATAACAATATGAAATGGTTAAGGACAAGAACCATCAGGTTCTGATTTTAAAAAATAAATTTTGCGTAGAAAATAAAATATGTTCCCCATTCCAAGACAAGTGAAAAATCATAATGATAGATCACATTACAGTCTTGGTATGGAGGTACTATACTGTAGCACACTTATGACTCAAGCATTTCACATTAAAAGCAAAATGGATCTAAGGAGCGTGCAAATATTTAGGTTTATTCTGAAGCTATAAAATCAATATCTTATCACCATTATCAGAATTCAAAAATAACGCCAACGAGGCCAAGAGTGAGATGTAAATCGAAACCAAAATGGCGAGTCAAAATGGCGCCACTCCTGTCGAACCGGAATTAATCAATATATAATTAAAATTTTATAACGCCTTTACAACTTTTAAAATAAATATCACGATATACTCACGTGCCGTCTAAGCCCCGTACAGAATCTTCTGCGTCGCGTGGGTCTTCAAATTCCACAAATGCGAACCCCGGTGGATTTCTTGCAACCCACACATTTCTTATACTACCGTATTTTGAAAATACTTTCTCTATTTCATATTTAGATGCATTTGTACCGAGATTGCCGACGTAAACCTTGCAAGAGAGATCCCATTCGCGATAGCGAGACATCTGTAAAACAAGATTAAATACGTGTTATCTGTTCGACGCCATATTGATTTGAGTGCGAATTGCACCATTATAATTGAGTTAATTCTTTTTTAATTACATTACACACCTTGTACACCGAGTTTTAAGTTATCACTTAATACAGTAAAAATTAAATAACCCACTTAAAATTTAAAATAAGAAACGCCCTTCGCGTTGCAACACGTCTAGAAAGATCAAGCGAGTGAATGCAAGTGAACTATGTGAATGTGAAGATTAGAGATTAAAATTGTAAAAGAGTGAATGGATGTAGTGTCTATGAAAGAATTCAAAGTTAACATTTAATTTGGTAACACCACACACTCGTCTTAAAATAACTAATACAAATTCTAAAGTAAGAATAATTTTAATTACATTTAAAGTTATTGCCTTATATTATATAGATATAAATAATATTATATAATAATACATAGACATTGTATACTTGATCTTAATACATCTTGTAATACATTTTGCTACATAACATAGTATAACAAATAGTTTGTTTTGTTCTTTGTCTATGACGTTCTAACCGTGCGAGTACAGCACTAATCACTACACCAATGTCACATTGACTGGAAAACATTCTTCTATTTTTGTAGACTTCTAATTCGATATTGTTATTTAAATCTCGATAAAAATTGCTATATGCTATTTTTTAAAATACCATTATTTTGGTTTGAAGGATATAAGAAGAACTTGAACTGTTATATTATTTATTCAACTAAAGTATTACTAACTTTTAAGGTCAATTCGATTTCCATTCGAAGAAATTAAATATTAAATTATTTTTTTAACTCTAGTGTCGAGGCCAAGAGCAGCGTTTAGTTTTACTACTTACATGCATTGCCCCCAGAAACATGTGCGTTGAACGGTAAGTGGGGATACGGAGTCGTCTCAACACTAAGCTACTTCTATTTTGATACATGTGAAATACAGTATGAAGCTGAAAAAAAAAAGGAAATGAAACTTAAAGTTGTTTTTTTGGTGTACTTTTAGAATTTTAAAAGTCTTATAATACTATTTTCTTATATTTAATTAATGTCTATGGTCTAATCTTATTGTGCCATACTCTTTTATTTTGACGAGAGTGTGAAACTACAGAAAATAAATAGTTTGTAATTTATATTGCTCGCGTTTCGCCTTGATTTTTCTTGTTTGTCATTTTATAAAACAGCTGATTGGTGGTTGTGTCGCCTGGACATGGCGTATGGTTCTCGAAAATATTGTGAATAAAAGTGATTTAAAACTAAAATGGATGTAGTAGGACTGTTAAATAACATTCACGATAAATCGGACATGTTTGCTGTTAAAACATGGACTTCCGAATGGACGTATAGTTTTCAAGATAATCAAGTAAGTTATTGATTTTTACTGTCTATTGTTTAGTTACATTTGCGCATATGATTTTTAAATCAAAAATATGTTATGTTGGTCTATTTTACACATTAATATTTGCTTAATCTTATTTATCAGTTAGATAAGATGTTGGCAAAGAAATCAATATCCTTGAAATCAACCAGGAAGTTTTACTAGTATGTTACCTTAGGATTCAGTGTAGTGTTTATTCATGCGGAATGTTTTTAAATCATAAGTACTATATATTTCTACAACCTTAAATTATTTTTTATAAAAATATAAAACTATAACTTATGTGGTTTCAATAAATATAAACATAAAAATTAACAATTAATTAATTTTATTGCGATTAAAAAATTAACAATCTTTATTTCTATGTAAGATATATAAAAAAAACTGAAATCTTAAATTTCTAAGTATCTTAAATTTCTGCAAGTAAAAAGCAGGTATTATTGCTTCCTTATACTAATGTACATCTTTGTAAGTAAACAGTAACTGTAAAATGATGGTATAAATTAAAAAAAAATCTATGAATATCAATTATAAAATGCATCATATCAATTTAAAATATTATAGTACTTAGATATTCACTTTTATAATTTATTTACAAAAAGAAGTAATGAAACAAAAACATTTTTTTTTGTTAAAACTTGTTTTGTGTTGATTACGTTAACTAGGGGTGTGATTGTTTGTTAAATAAAGCCAAAATATATTTAAATTATAAATAAAAATAATGTGAAAAATCTATAGACAGAAAAATGATAATATGAAGGCTATTGTGGAGCATGATAAGTGTGGGTGTAGTCCCAATTCACAGGAATGATTTTTTTTTATATGTCCATTGTGATACAACAAAGTGGGAGGTTGTATTTCACAATTCTATATTGTGAGCCCCAAATTTTACCAGAATGGAGCGCCTTAATATTAGCTGTTCTCTGCCTACCCTATAAATGGTTAACCTGGAAAAGAAACATTAACTACTTAGCTAGAAAAATATGAGTTCTCAAAAAATGTTTAATCATTTTTATAATTCTTAATAAAATGTACATGTGATCCTACTTTTCTTGTTATTTTTGTAATTTAAATGTGTTTATTTAATTACTTATTTAGAAATATTCAAAAACAAAAATATTTTATTGATATTAATATTTATTGTATTACCTTAATATAGATTAAACTTAGTACTTTTTACTTAGTTGCTCACATTTTTTTTAAGAACCGTAATCAGTACCATCTTTCTATAGTTTAATTATTAAGAATAAATTAAAATAGAAGTATTCAAAAATTTAAATAGTCCAACCTTTCATATGAATTGTAGCATTTATTTGATATTTTCGCAATTTTCGAGTAAACAATGTTTCTTTCGACAGCGTTCAGCTAACATCGTAGTTTGTGACCATTTTGTCATTCTATTATATACTTTATTGTAAGCTAAATAAGGTTTTTTTTACGTCCAAATAAATAATAATCATTCTCGTCTCACAAGGACAGGCGGTAGAATTCGCGATTGATCCGCTCATTTCAAAAACGGATGGACGTATTTTTGTTAATATAACATAATATAAAATATTATTATTATATTATTGTTAAATATTATTATGTTTCTCGTGCTATGTTTATCTGTTATATACAAGGACTTTTACAGTATGCGAATGTCAGATCGAATTAGAACTGTGTTTGTTATCTATGTGAGTTGTTTTTTATTATTATTTTTTTTAATATACTCGACGACGATGTTAACGTAAAAATACAATTAACAAAAAGTTGAAAGATTTTTTTTTAGTTATTTATATATTAATGATAATGGGTGCCGTGGGAATTAATAAAAAAAATATGTTATGAAAAAAATCGTAATATTTTTGATTATACCATATGTAGGTACCATAATATTTTTACTATTATAATATACTGTAATATTAGTATATCTGTGGACAATCTTTATAGTAAATGCGTAAATCTTAGACGCAATTGAACGATGATGAATTGATACAAGGAGGGAGATATTTCATCACGATTATCTCATTTGTTATTCAGTTGAAGCCATCCATTCTCATAGTAAACAACGATTATAAAATATTATTATTGTATTTATTGTTTACAGTACTAAGGACATATTATGTAACAAAATATGACCATAACAGTAATAAAAAAATTAACTCCTAGAAACGTATTCTGATTGTTTAAAGTTTTAATATATTAATATTTCACACGCGTTTAAGTTCGAGGCATTTTTTTAAATGTAATTTTAACATTTATATTTTTTTTTATTATTTATGTGTATAAGAATACAATTAAACTACTTCGTCATATTTCATACTATTGCAATAAGTTCGTGTAAATGTTGTTTTTTTTTTTATTTTTCGCCAAATTTGGTTATAAGTAAAATTTCTGGGCTGGGCACCAGATTATTCTGGGCTGGGCACGGACCACCCGGCTCCCTCCCTTCCTACGCCCATGCTGAGTATATAATAATTAATTGAATTACAAATTTGAGGCCAATACTGGCGCACTTGATCAAGCGTGTGACTGTGATCCCGATAGCTTGTGGGTTCGATTCCCACTCGAGGAAATGAAATATTCAGTATTTTCATTAAAAAAAATACTGAATTCCATCTCTATATAATTCCTCAAACCGTCAGAAGGCTAGTTTAATAATTAAGGATCGGAGAAATAGATAGGTTTTGATATATAACCATATTAAAAAAACGTTCCTTAATAATATTTTAATAGCCACCATTAAAAATGTCATGCTTATCGATATAATATTATGTAAATTGATAACTAAATAAGTTTCATAAAACTGTACGGTTATCTCGCTTCTAATGTAATTTATATTACGATAGCTCATTGAGTTAATGACGATGTTTTTTTTGTGACTTTTGCCATAAAATTTTATTTGTGTAATAAAAACGTGTTACGCTGTGCTTTTTTAGCCTGGTTCTTCACGCCTTATCCCGCATGTAGCGTAGTAGGCAGTAGCGTAGTAGAAATCTCTTTACACTAGGTGTAAAGAGATTTCATTCACAGCTTAGCTAACAGCTGTAGAAGATAAAAACAATAAATTTTCAGGCATGGAATCGAATCCACAACCGTCGCTTTTGCAATCAGACACTGTCTATATTTTTAAATGATAATGTAAGGACTATAAATAATTTGCCTTAAATGATAATCGAATCTAGTCTTTCCGGAAACTACTAAGAATTAAATATCTAAAAAAATATTTGAATCAGCGAATGTAGGTCATTATAGCATGTTTTACATCAATACGCTTTAAAAATGTAATAAATCTTATCTTAATTCTCTAGCGAGGGCATTAGAGGACACTAGACACACTCTTGTGGACTGATCGAAGTTTTTTTTCGTAATATACAAAAAGAATTTGTATTTTTGTATATTTGTAATTGTTAATAGCAAATTTATTTATATATAGATTTCATATTTTTTTTTATAGATTTCAACTGTTTGGCTTGTGATTATAAAATATTTATTTTCATTTAGATAAATGATACCTATTTAATATTATAAAAAAGTTGTTAAATTTGATCTTTGTAAACTAGTATGGACTAGTATAGATAGTTAAGCTTATCTCCGCCGCGCTATTTTTTGAGAACATTTTGATATTGCATATATTTTAAATGTATCATCTGAATTCAAGACAGGTTACATCGATAAACCGATTCCGAAATCGTTTAGTGATTACCAAACTAGGCGAAACATTTTTTAAACATTTTTTAAAGTGTTAATCCACACTTAGGAAAGATAAATATTTAATTAGAAAACGTA